>LOJH01034163.1:1472-16100 GCA_001685095.1 Ellobius talpinus
GCCAGCCTGGTCTACAAGAGCAAGTTCCAGGACAGCCTCCAAAGCTACAGAGAAGCCCTGTCTCAAAAAAAGAAAAGAAAAGAAAAAATAAGCAATTAAGTAAAAGCCCTATTCATGTGCCTGATGCTAAAAAAAGTCTTTTATTTCAAGTCAGGTCAGGACAGTAAATATACTGAAATGTAGTTAACTTTCCTGAGCAACAGAATGGGGGATAGTCTCATTACCTTATTCTATTAACAACGACGATGGTGTCAATTAGCTTTCATCATCTAGTGGTAGGTAAGTCCGGATCAGCATAATTTTCTGTATAATCACAATTTGGGGTAGTCCAGTAAATTCATTTCCTAATGTATAAGAGTTAGATCGAGAACTGCATCCCTCAGAGATATTAGAGCAGAACGATTTAAAGTAAGACATCATCATGTCAAGCAATCTTCATTTGAAAGCTTAATAGTTGGGGAAAGTTAGCATTGCAATTAGTTTAAATGTCAGTTCTATGTGTAAGTGTTTCTTTAAAACAAACTGTGTGTCAAGATAAAAGTGATTTATGATGCCCCACAAAACGGTCCAAGACTATATTCTACCAGATCTACACTAAGCAAAAGACAGGTGCCTAGAAATAAGATCAATAAGAATTCAGAGATGACAGGCAATCCTAACAGCCAAGATAGCAAAAACTGAAAGAGAAAAATGAAGTTATTAAGAAGAAACCAAAAGTCAATTCCATATAGAGCAACAACAAAAGCATTTGAATGAAGTTGGAGGGTCCCAAGTGCCTGAAGATAATGACAGCATCCTAAACTATCTGCCCACTGAAAACACAAACAGACAAATACTTAAACAAGACTCTGAAGAAAGTAACATTTAGGGAATGATCAGGTGAGAACTGGTGACCCAGTTCATTTAAGTAGAATGTCCCCAGGGACAAATCACTTCACTGAAGAAGGGTCTGTTAAGGATTTTCTCTCCTTCCTCAATACTTCTTTGTAAAAGTGAAGTTAGTCTTTGACATACCTGAGCATTGAAAGAAGATTGTTGTTTTATCCATAATTGAATTTAAATTCAAAACAACACTAGATCATTAAGTATAAAGTCAATACTTTTCATTATTTTATGGAGACAACAAAATAAAACTTTGCCATGTTTTGATAATGTACAAAATATTAAAACTATTTTTACAAGTTTTTATTAGCATATAAATGTACTCTTTTGCCTTTCTGAGTAATCCAGGGATCTTTTTATTTCATCTCAATTATTTTCCTCTCATTCTTGCTCTTTACCATTGTGGTGGTGGGGAGAAATGAGGAAAGGAGGAAGGGAAAGAAGGCGAGAGAATGCAGAAAATGGGTTAAATAATTTAACATTGGTTAGTTACAATATGCTAAATCTTAAGCAATGAGAAGGCAGATCCCTAGTTATCTATGGAAAACAGTCAAGTTTGCTTCTGAGATATGCGTATGAAGCCAGGCAAGTCCCAGTTCCACTTTTTAGTGCAGTAATAATAAAGGATGTGGTATTTATTTATCCAGATTATTTTCTTTTTTCTAATTTTTTTTCCTTTCATAGTTTTTTCCTTTATTTTTCTTTCCAACCACAGTTCTTCCTCCTGTCCCTCCTGCTGCTCTTCCTTGCCTCCCCTCCAACTCACCCCACCCATTCCTCCCTCCCATGGGGAGTCAACAAAGTCTGGCACATTAAGTTGGGTCAGGACCAAGCCCCTCTCCCATGCATTAAAGCTGAGAATGGCATCCCACCATAAGGAATGGGTTCCAACAGGCCGCTTCATGCACTAGGGATATATCCTGTCCCATGGCCATAAGCCCCTCAAGTAATACAAGCTTCACCACTGTCTCCCACATATAGAGGGCCTAGTTGGATCCCATGAAGATTTCATAGCTGTAGGTCTAGAGTTCGTGAATTTTTACAAGCTTTGTTCAGCTGTCTCTGTAGAATTCTTCATCACGAATTTGAACTCCTTTGCTCATTATATTCCCTTCTACTTCTCTTCAATTTGATTCCCGGAGGTTGGCCTGGCGCTTGGTTGTGGATCTCTGCATCTAGTTCCACCAGTTACTGGATGAAGGCTCTATGATGGGGTATTCATCAGTCTGATTACAGGAAAAGGCCAGTTCAGCCACCATCTCCACCATTGCTAGGAGTCTTAGCTGGGGTTTTTCTTGTGGATTCTTGGGAATTTCCCTGGCATCAGATTTCTTTCTAATCCCACAGTGGCTCTCTCTATCTAGATCTCTCTTTCATTGTTCTTCCACTCTGCCCTTTCAGATTACTTTTCTTTTACATTATATGATTAAACCGGGGGCTTGCCCTTGAAAATGCAAATCATGATTTCACTCCAAGGCCTACAATAGACTCATTTTCTTTCTGTCCTATTACCCTATCCTAAAATGCTAATTAATAATTTAGGGTTCAGAATCGTCCAGATGTCAGTTTGTGAACATGTATGAGTGATTGTAAAGTCTTCTCAATTTCTTCATCTTTTGCTATGAACCTGGAACTGTTTCTGGTATGTTTATTCTTCACTGCTGCCACCATCACAGCTAACCAATTGCTCAAACATGAAATCTCAGAATGTGTACTAGCTTCAGTGATGATAAGAAAATACTACAGACTGGGTGACTTAAGTTATTAAAAATTTACTTTTCTCAGTTATGAATGTCTGGATGCCTGAGATTAAGTTGTCTTAAACATGATCTTTTTCTAGAAATAAAACAAAATAAAAATCTCAGCATGCTTAATTCATCTTTGTTTTGATCTGTGTGTGATACATATCACATGCATATGTCTCTAAACTCATGTACATATTTCCGAACATGGACACATGCATGATACATCCAGAGGACAACTTCAGGTGTAGTCCTTACCTACTTGGCTTGAGACAGGAATTCTGGTTCACAACTGAATTCACCAGAGTAGGTAGCCTATAAAGTTCTGGGAACTCACTTGCCTCAACCTGCCCTCCTGTTGTAAGAGTACTATAACCACAGATGCAACCACATCTAGCTTTAGTTAGGCACTAGGGATTAAAATCCATGCCCTCTTGCTTGCAAGATAAGCACTTTATCCACTGAGCCAAATCCCATGCCTTTTGCTTTTTCTCTGAAGCACATTGTACCTACTGTACTAGAGCCTCAGGATGTGACCTCATTGAAACTTAATTATCTCTTTAAAAATTAAATTAAATCAAACTAGGAGTTAGTGTATCAGTCTATGAATTTTGACAGACAAAATTAACAACAAGGATTGTTATTAGTATAGTCCCAGAATAGCATATATCACCAAGACTGGTTCCAAACAGACATTTAAAAGCTTCTTGAAGTTCATTCCAGTTCCATCACATGTGCCTGGTTCAAGATATGATCACCTTCTGTCTGAATAAATATAACTATTGCCTAACTTGTATTTTTATCTATTCTTTCCTAATGTTCTTTTTTATCTATTATTTCATTTTTGAAAATTTCATACATGTATACAATGGTATAGGAATGCATCCCACATGTTTTTTAATCAACCAGAGTAACCACTTTAAAAGTGAATAGGTTCTACCCCCTTGATACAACATCATTTCCCCTTATAGCTTGACAGCCTTCCATACTTACCACATGATCCTACTTTTTCTTAGCTCTCCAACCTTCACATACTCCAGGCCCATGTTTATTTTGCTTTCCCTTTCACACTGGCTGGATTCCAAAAGCCCTATTCTTCCTCCCCTTTCACCTTTTACACAGGCATTTCCCAACTCCTACTCCCTCCCTAGAGGGAGCTTTTCTTGATCTTCATGACTAAAGCAATCCCCTTAATTATACATTCATATAGCAACTTTTAAGACTTATCACAGTTGCAATTTTAATTTATTTATGAGACTATTTGATTATTGTCTGCTTTCTCCCCTAGACTTTAGCTGGAAGGGTCGAATGAGCTAATGAGTGTAAAATACTTTATCCAGACCATGGCCCTTAGTAAGTGCTAAACTGATTTTAGATTTTATCCTTGTTAAGGCAGAAGAATTTTCAGCCATTATTTATATTCCATTAGTTGAGTTGAGTTTTTAATCATAAGCACATCATTTTTTTAAAAAAATCTCTTTTGAAATGTTGCTTATATCTATTATGGTGAACTCTTAATAATTGTTGGCTACTAGTGTTGTTATTATGCAGTCTCTGATTCTCTTAAATGGGTGCCCAACATTTGAAAATACAACATAACATTATTTTCTACAGATGCGTCAGACCACATTCACAGCTATCTTTGAACAGATGTGGGCCACAGGACACAGGGTGAACATGTCTGATAGTTTTCCATTGTCAATTAGAGTCATCTATGACCTAAGGTAATTTGCATACCTTCTCCCATAATAATGAGATTGACGTTAACCACTTGCTTCCACAATTGGTTAAATACAGTGCTTTGGCTAGCATAGTGGTGGTAAATACTATTTCCCTTCATGTTCTATGCAGAATATTCATGCTTACCTACTTTACAATTCCAGGAAGCAAATGGCACCTTAGAAAAAGGTATTTTATACTCTAACTCAAGTCTTGCCTTTACTAGAGGGAGCTGATTTCACATTCACTTTGGGAGTCAACACTATGATCTCTCCTTAGTTGTCTCCTAAACAAACTTATCCTTCAGTGATGTTACTAGGGGGAGTACCTTTTTCCTGCTGGCAATGTTCAAACCTGATGCACTCACCTCCATTTCTGGCTTGTGTTTGTCTTTCCTATGCTTGGCAGATGGGCCTCAATACTAACTCCAGATGGAGCAGCTTTAAGACAACAATATAAGAGACATCCAAATTTCAAAAACATCAATTTGGGAGTGATTATTCTCATTCCTGGATTCTATCTTGACAAAAATGGTAAGCCACGGGATTACTTTAAACTGTGATCTCCCCCAAGTGAATTCAATGTTCTGTCACACATCATTAAGTAAAAGAAAGGATGTGGGGGAGAGGACAGCCAGCTGAAAAACAGGAGCAAAATCACTGAAGCTGCAGCTTGAGAAAACCTGTCCTGATGAAACAATGGTAAGTTAACAGTAAGCAACTTTGAAATGATGAGTCTGTGGAGCAATAGGAAACAATAGACAAAACCTCCATTCATGTACACATTTGCAGAGTCCGCTTGGCTTCCTAAAGTCAGAGGATGCCAACAATGAACACCACAGTAACACTGGACATTCCCCTGACTGTCACACAGAAAGGGCAGGAAAGGTGAATGAACTTAGCCCCCAAAGAAGGGAAAGATAGATTATGGAGTCCATCACCAATCAGTTACATGCCTGTTCTTTGATTTTTTGTTTCTTTGCTTTTAGGCAGTATCTGATACTGGAAAATAGTTAACACCACAAATTTCTTATATCTCAATCCTTATTCTTACACTTAGTGGCTCTGTGACATGGGAAAATTATTTAATTTTATGATTTCTGTTTCCTCATAAGTAAAGAAATAAGTATATTTTGGAAGGTAGCAAGAATAAATTCTTACATACTACTTAGTTTTCTACCTAGCACATAATAGGTACCTAAGTAGCAATTCTATTATTTTTAAATGTTCTACAACCTTTATATATTACATATTTGCTTCAGAAGCCTAGCCATAAGCAGTCTAATTTTTTAAATCCATAAAATTTATTTTGTCTGCATACAGTATCTCTATTTCCAATAGCTGATACTAGAAAAGGACATGGTTGCATGTATGTGGTGATATTTTGTTTGTGCTTTAACAAATAAAGCTTGCCTGAGAATGATAGTGTAGAGTGAGCCACCAGGCCAGGTGTAGTGGCACACACCATTCATCCCAGCACACAGGAGACAGAGGCAGATGGATCTCTGTGAGTTCAAGGGTACCCTGGTCTCCACAAAATTGATTCAGTCTAAAAGAAAATCAGAGCCAGGCAGTGGTAGATCACATCTTTAATCCCAGTACTTGGGAGTCACACATTTTTAACCCCAGCACTACAGAGATTGAGACAGGAAATGATATGGCTGGGCGGAGAAAGGAATATAAGGCAGGAGGAGACAGGAGTTCACCACATTCAGTCTGAGGTTTCATAGAGACAGCATTCAATCTGAGCATTCATGGAGACAGAATCTTACCCAAATTGGTCTGAGGATTTGACTAGAGTAAAAAGTCCCTCTAGTGATTGGCTTCTCTGCTTCTCTGACCTTTCAGCTTTCACCCCCCAGATATCTGACTCTAGGTTTTTATTATTAAGACCAATTAGAAATAGCATTACATGGTTGTACTTTCTTAAACACACACATACAAAAAACAGTTTTTTAAAAACAATAGCAAAGTTAATGGCAGTTTACATGAAGATTATGTTAAAAATGAAAAACATAACTATAAATTTCACTGACTTTTTTCTATTGTGAAGATTAAAGAAAATATCTTAGCATTATTTAGAACAAATTATTTGGCCTCAGTCTCCCAGAAACAAACATCCACATCTTCTTAGATGTGTGTAAAATTAAGAATCATTTCTCAGTATTTACATAGTGATTTTTTGACAGCTCCAATTCATACTATGAAGGCAGACCACTGTGATTGTCAATTTGGCTAAATCATTGTCAAAATACAAATCCCTTTAATACAATAAATGATCTCTCTGTGGTTATGGTATCATGAACCATCTTTTTAAACAGAATTGATCATAATAAATCCAGTAAAGCAGATGGAGATTTCAGTCTTCCAGCCAGAAAAAAAATCTAGATCTCTCACATAGTTTGCCATAGACTGAATCAAATCTGCTACCTAGGGAGTCATGACTCTGAAATACAATTTTCCCACATAAAAGCCTGACCGTGATTCTCCCAGCAGCCAACCAATATGGGTATCCATTCATTCAGACTACTCTGCTTGGGCATACGTACTAAGAAAAATACAGTTTTCCTGCATTGGGGAAACATTCTTAGTAACAGATTTTAATGCTAGCATTTGCTGTTATCTGTAAAAGTTAAACTCCTTACAATGCTTCTCTGTATTTGAATCTTGTCCCCTTTTCACAGTCCTAAGAATGCCATAACATTTAAATGTACCTTACTGCATACATAGTTTATCATGTTCATGTCTTATACTTTTTCCCCCAGACAAGGTTTCTCTTTCTCTGTAGCTTTGGAGGCTATCCTGGAACTAGCTCTTGTAGACCAGGCTGGCCTCAAACTCACAGAGATCTGCCTGCCTCTGCCTCCTGAGTGCTGGGATTAAAGGCATGTGCCACCACCACCCAGCTCATGTCTTAAAGTCTTTTAGGAAGCAAGTGTAAGTATATTTTTCTCATTCCCTTTTTAATTATGAAAATGTAAAATGAGATAAAGAAGATAATGGAACAAATGCTCATGAACACAAAGTCTGGCAAATATTTTCTCCTTAATGTTTAAGTTCCTTTATATTATTTCTCACATGACAGAAAAAATCATCTATGCAAATTCTAGGTTTATTACTTATCCAAATGTTTATATATGTATTTTATATTATTATACCCATAAAATTAGTTCTAGAATTATTTTATGTGATTTAAAGATATATGCAGTGATAGTTATTTATAAAACCCAGCAACAAACTTCATTGGGTTAGTAAGTATATTTTTTTTACTTCCATTCCTGAGACAATTATACTTGGTTCCTGAGCATTCCATGATTCATCTAATTCTCTGTTAAAGGACAGTTTAAACAATTTCTAATTTCTGTCTGTGTTACACTAAGCATCATTCTGCTAATCTCCATATATATACATATATATACATATATACATATATATACACATATATACATATATACACATATATATACATATATATACATATATATACATACACACACATATATATACATATATATACATATATACATATGTATATACATACACACACATATATACACACATATATATGTATGTATATATATACATATATATATGTACAGGAGATTTTCTAGGCTGTCTCAAATTGGGCATTCATATCTTCAAATTTACCAAAGATTTTTATTTCATTTGTTTCCCAACCAAATAAAAAATACATTTATATTAGTATGTGTAATTGTTCCACCTTTTTGTATCCTCTCTCTCACATTATATATTTCCAGATATATATTTTATTTATTAAATAAAATTTAGACAGTTGTTGTGATGCACACCTAGATCCAAGAAATAAAATAAAGGAGAAAAGAGGAATACAATATCAAGGCCTGTCCAGACTATATAGTAAGAATCTCTCTCAAAAAGTTTTGAATAAAATAAATATATCAGTATTTATTTATTACTTCACAAATTGATGTGTATTTGGAGTTTTATCTTTTATGAAGAGAGCTTTATACCACCCATTATGGGATATAACAGCCTATCAAGGATGGAAGCATGTCCATTTCTGCTACATATTTTTTTTTCTTATGAGCGTCTGTCTTTCAAACCTATTTAATTTTAAATGGTGATATGCTTCACTCAACATTTCTATTTTTAGAGAAGAATATGGAAAAGAATTACATCATATCGTAAACATTTATGGTTCCCTTTTTCTTCTACTTGGGTGTTAACCTACCTGTTGTGGTTCAAATTTTTATGGTCCAGAGAGCCTCCACTGTACTTCAAGGATTAGTGTGATGCCTCTCTATTGGAGTCCTAGGTCTCATTATTCCAGCCTTGTTCAGAACACTTGCTACATTGTTTCACTTCCTGCCTAAATTAAAGAGAAATAAAAAATAAAAGTAAAATTCTGTTTCCTGGTGTACATAAAGGATTGAGCTTATATCAGCACATATTCTTTCTGATTACAGTTACAAACTATAAAGAATGGTGGCAATTCAAAGCTTAAAGATAATATGAAAAAAGTAAACTTTATTTTAAAACAAAGTGACAAAAAGAAATGATTTTGTCTTTTCAATATCCTATAATCACCTTCTATGCTAGTTTACTCTAATTACATTATATTTTTTGTTTGAAAAATTAGTTACCAAATCAGAATGACAAAATTACTCTTCAAAAACTTTCAACTGGATAATACATGAACAAGAATATTTAACATGAATAGATGTCATTTGCTGTAATTAGACTTAAAAATTGAGAATGATACAGAAGACCGGGAATAATATCAGCGCACATGAAAAGACCTCACTCACTACTTTCTTTGAATATAATACTCAACACAAATCAATAATAATGCATGACCACCAAAATTCAAATGCTTTTTTGGGGTTACACACTAACATTTCAATTACAACTGAATGGGATTATGAAACACTGACTTCATTTCAAGGTACTGTATTTCAAGAAGACCATATAAAAATTATATTAAAAACTATGTTCCAATGTAGTATATGAGGACAAGGAGGATTGGAATGTTGTGTTAAAATTATGACAGTGTAAAACTAATATTTGTACATACAAATATGGAATACATAAAAAGGTAAATTTTAAAGTATTCAATTTTTCAGGATTAGAAAACACACGTTTGTTTTCATTTGAAAGTAAAAATGGACTCACAATTTTCACAAGAGTCAGCATGGTGGGACCAAATTTTCAAAAACTTGCTAAGCTGTAATTGAGAAAAGCTATCATGGATCCTAGCAAAAATCCACATCCCAAGTCAATAAGGCATGAAATCCTCTAATATGATGACAATAAATCTGTTTCAATGGCAAGAATAAAGATTTCTTAGTTTAGGTTTTGGTTCCCAAACTTTCCTCTACTATGACACTGTCTGGCCCCCACCTTTATGTAACATAATTTAATTGATAATACCATTCAATTTAAGAATCAGGGAGTTGTAAAACTCTGCATATAATTTGAATAAACAATAAAGTTTATAAACCATTGCTTTGTGGTATTATTTTCATATAAAGCCTCCAGTCCTAATAATAATGAACAAAAGTGAAACCATTTAGCTCACACTAAGATGACTTTCCCAAGGTCATAGCCTCAGTTAGTAATATTAGATTTAGTATATGGAATCAAGTAGATTTAATATGGTAGTGCACTGTACATAACACTTTACCTACTATATTAAGTTAGTAACAACCTCGGTAGGAAGTTATTACAAACTTGTCTTGAAATCATCTCTTAGTACACTGGCTGATATTTTAAATGCACCTGGGAAATCGTTATTTATTCCAACCATGTAGCGAATAGACATTCATCTTCTCCATTGCTCTCAGGAATAAAGCTGGCCACTGTAGCTCTTGTAAAGGAGCTTTCAGAATTTAAGTGCAAGCTCTGATTCAGTAACTTTATCACAAGCAACCAGTCAATGTGATTATTCTGAGGTTGCAGGAATGAAACTATGATAGCTATAATGAAAGAAGTAATTAGACAACCTTAGTGTTTTCATCAGAACATACAAAATTGTTATGTACCTTTTTGAGTTCTACTACTCAATTTACTCCTACAGTGAAATATTGTTTTTCATGCAATTTATTTTGATCATGTTTTCCCTCCCCCAACTCATCCTAGATTCTCCCTACCTTCCTACCTGCCCAACTTTATGTTCTCTCTCTGTTTCAAAAAAAGAAAAGAATAAAAACAATAAAACTACAAAACCAAAAACCAACAAGGAAGTAAAAGACCAGTAATACAAAAACAATGCCAAAATAAAACAAAAGAGTACACACGCATGGGAGCGCGCGCACACACACACACACAAAATACAAACAAATAAAAAAAACTTGGAGCTCACTTTGTGCTCACCAACTCTACTCCTGTACATGAGGACTACACTGCAGTGTGGTTGAAACATCTGCTGGCATTCCATTGGCCAAAACTGATTTTCCCCTTAGCAGGCAGGTAGCAATTCCAAATAGCTTCTTTGTTACGGGTAAGACCCCATAGTGAAGCGTTGCAAGCCCACAATAAAATATCTAAAACTCTTAAGGTCAGTCATCTTTCAAAACTTTGGCACTTGAGGGATGATTCAGTAGTTATGAATAATGACTTTTGTTACGTAGAACCAAGGTTTCATTCCTAGCTCCCATATTTTGGCTCCTAACTATCTGTTAATCCCAGTTCCAGGGGATCAAATGACCTCTTCTGACCTTAAAGGCCAAAAGACATTAAGGTTGTGCACAAATATATATGCAGGCAAAATACTCATACACACAGAATAAAATAAATGAATCAAAAATTACACATTAAAAAATAAAAATTAAATTTTTAATTATTTTTTTAAAATTTAGTCCAGTGCACACAAGACCTGCTGAGGTTCAAGCCAGATGTGGTCCTACCTCTAGGCAAGAAGTTACTTACAATTGATACCTTCTGGGAAAGGGAAAATTGATTTTACCAGTAGAATGTCACTGGATATATCAGTGCTACTCCAAGCCAGGCCTCATGCTCATGAGGTCAACCAAAAAATGGACTCCATGTTCTCATGGTTTTGTTTGTTTGTTTTTGCTTATTTTTGTTTGTTGTTTTTCTTACTGTATGCATTTGTGTGTGTGTCTATATATGTCCGTGTGTGTGTGTATGTGTGTGTAGACTTTTTATTTTATTTTTGTTTGTTTGGGCATTTTTTGTATCACTAATCTATTTCAGTTTGTTTTGATTTTCACTTTTGTGTTTTTATGAGAGAAAGAAGACAATGCTGGATGGGTAGGGAGCTGGGGAAAGATCTGGGAAGAGATGGGAAGAAAAGAAATAAGATTAAACTTTGTTGATAAACTGTGAAGTTATTTAATTAAAAGAACAGTTTTTATAAGAATTTAGAAAACTAATACAGTGCTGTACACTGTACATTACACAGTACACTCAGTGGGATGTAGGACAGCATACCATAATCAACCAATAACAGCTTTTTAAAAAATGTAGATATATATTGCAATAATAAAATTAATTCAATTTCCCATAAATATTCATAAGTATACATGTATTATTTAGTATTTTTTATCATTTATCTTTTACTGCCAAATAATTCAGGTTAAGTCAAATTTAATAGCCAATTGATATAAGAAAATGGTTCTATCTTTCACAGATTTTGAAGTGTTTCTGAGTTGGATGGAAGACATTTTTGACCTGTAAATGCTCACAGTAATAGAGACTGACTCCATAGAGCCCTCAGCTCTCCCAGCAGGCCCATACTCATAACTAATAATACTCTTAAAAATTTTTGCATGGGATTCATGTGTTCATGTGTACCTTTTCTTATCTAGGCACTCTTTTATTTTATCCATTCTACTTTTATTGTCTTTTAAAAAATAGAAACTTTATTTATTCTTTGACCTTCTTTTTCATTGATTTTATTGAGCTATACATTTTTCTCTGCTCCCTCCCTTCCTCTCTCTTCCACTTCAACTCTCTCCCATGGTCCCTATGCTCCCAATTTACTAAGGAGATCTTGTTTTTTTTTCTATTTCCCATGTAGATTAAATCCGTGTATGTCTCTCTTAGGGTCCTCATTGTTGTCTAGTTTCTCTGGGATTGTGAATTGTAGGCTGGTTTTCTTTGCTTTATGTTTAAAATCCACTATGAGTGAGTACAGTGATAATTATCTTTCTGGGTCTGGGTTAACTCACTCAATATGATGTTTTCCAGATGCACCCATTTGCCTGCAAATTTCAAGATGTCATTGTTTTTTCTCCTGTGTAGTACTCTATTGTGTAAATGTACCATATTTTCTTTATTCGTTCTTCAGTCAAGGGGCATTTAGGTTGTTTTAAGGTTCTGACTATGACAAGCAAAGCTGCTATGAACATAGTTGAGCACATGTTTTTGTGGTACGATTGAGCATCCATTGCATATATACCCAAGAGTGATATTGCTGGGTCTTGAGGAAGGTTGTTTACTGATTTTCTAAGAAATTGCCATACTGATATTCAAAGGAGCTGTACCAGCTTGCATGCCTACCAGCAATGCAGGAGTGTTCCCTTTATCCCATATCCTCTCCAGCATAATTTGTCGTTAGGGTTTTTTTTTTTTATCTTGGCTGTTCTTACAGGTATAAGATGGGATCTCAGAGTTGTTTTGATTTGCATTTCTCTGATGGCAAAGGATATTAATCATTTCCTTAAGTGTATTTCATCTGTTTTAAATTCCTTTGTTGAGAGTTGTCTGTTTAGGTTTGTACTCCATTTTTTTATTGGATTCTTTGTTCCTTTGATGTCCAATTTCTGAATCAAAGACCTGGATATTAATCCACACACCTATGAACACCTAATTTTTGACAAAGAAGCAAAAAAATATAAAATGTAAAAAAGAAAGCATATTTAACAAATGGTGATGGTATAACTGAATGTCAACATGTAGAAGAATGAAAATTGATCCATATCTATTGCCATACACAAAACTCAAGTCCAAATGGATTAAAGACCGAAACATAAAGCCAGTCATACTGAACCTCATAGAAGAAAAAGTGGGAAGTGCACTTGAACACACTGGCACAGGGACCACTTCCTAAATATAACCCCGTAGCACACACACTGAGAGAAAAAATAAATAAATGGGACCTCCTGAAACTGAAAAGCTTCTGTAAAGCAAAGGACATGGTCAACAAGACAAAATGACAGTCTACAGATTGGGAAAAGATTTTCACTAACCCCACATCAGACAGAGGTCTGATCTCCAAAATACACAAAAAATCCAAGAAATAATTTAGGCACTTTTCAGATGGCATATCAACAATATATATATATAATTACCACATTCTATTTCCTTATTTCTCCCTCCACTCCTACACTACATAAATTATTCTAACCATGTTCTATTTTTAGGTAAAGCTGCACACAATGTACTTCAGCATTGTTTCTTAAACTTTTAATTTTAGATGGCAAAATTTCCTTTCAGTTCAGACATGAAGGGACAAAACCAACTCTATTTTCTGCTAGGCTCCAAGGCATCTATCAGCAGAGAGGGAAGTTTCCTAGACTGGAGTCCAACTGCTGAAGGTGGCTATCAGCAGAGCAGGAAGTTCCCTAGACTGGAGCCCAGCTGCTGAAGGTGGTATCAGCAGATCGGGAAGTTCTCTAGACTGGAGTCTAGTTCCTCGAGGCTGATATCAGCAGAGTGGAAAATCTCTTACACTGGAGCCAATCAGCGAGTCACCTGTACACCTTATGTCCATAACAATAGATTTGTGATTTTTTTTGCCTTTATAAACCCTGCCTAATAATGGTAGGACACCTCTTCCGGCCCCAGCTGTGCCAGTGTGCAAGAAGAGGTCCATATAGCGATTTGCAGAATTAAAACTTGATTTTGCATTTCAGTGAGTCTGTGCCTCTGGTGGTCTTGGGGTCCCCACACTCGGACACTGCAACAGCATCTCACATTATAGCCCTGGCTGGCCTAGAACTTACTATGTAACCTCAGGTGTAATCCTGATTCAGCATGGCAAATGCTGGGATTACAGGCATGGGCCACCATATTCAACTAAAATATTATTTCTTCCTATCTTTCTTTCTTTGCAGTACTGGGGATTAAACTCAAGACACTATACATGGTAGCCAAACACTCTGTGTATTGGTTGTTCTGTCTCTTTAAGAGATAAGCCATGCCCACTCCCTCCCCATCCGCTGAGGCAGGCTAATCTTCAGCTTCTGTCCTGAGCTTGCTCTCTTCCTCTCAGAGAGGCAGCTTCGCTTCTGCCCTTCTCTGTTTCTTTTTCCTCTTCTCTCTCTCTCTCTCTCTCTCTCTCT
>LOJH01034164.1:0-16100 GCA_001685095.1 Ellobius talpinus
TAGTTTTCCTTAGTTATGATAAAAGATAAAGTAGATATAAATATTATAACTAATCCTTGCTTGATGCAATTTTATTATGTCAAAGTGAAAGCCTTTTTTTGTTTAACCAGAAAAAGGGGAAACGTTACCTGAAAGGATAACTGAGAAAATGCCTCCGTAGGAATTGGCTGTGATAGGACCACAACAGGATAGCCAAGAGGAACTCCAGTGAGAGCCCATTACCAGTGGGGTAGCAGAAGCCAGACCGATGACACGTGGCAATGAACACTTGCAAGTAAAGATGGACTAAAGGGTAAACTGTGTGACTCAGAGGACCACACTACAGCATCCAAGTGGGATTCTTTCCTTTCTTGTTTTGTTTTGTTTGGTTTTGGGGGTTTTCTTCTATATTTTGTTTTGTTTGGTGGGGAAATTGTCTGGTTGGATGCTAGGTATCAGACCTGACTGGCTGCTGGGAGACACCACAATAGTCACTCATGCCAAGCAGAGCACTGTTAGCTGTGAGGGGAACCTGCTTTAGCAGTTACATGGCAGATGTGTGGGCACAATAACAGGAGAGGAAGTGAGGTGGAGGCAGCCGGGGAGAAAGTGGGTTTGAAAAGATGTGCAGATGAGGTTGTTCCGAGAAGCAACTGGTTGTGCTTTGCTGTCGGTTAGTCCTGCAACACCTACGAATCCAGCTCTCTTTTCCCTGTCTTCCTTTCCTTTCCAAAAATATCCCGAGGGCAGCTAGGAAATCACAGTCATGAGAGGGACTGGCTGCTCGGGTTCTTTCTCCTTGGGAGAAAGAGAACAGAATGATTTAAGCATTCATTTTATTGTTCTTTATTTTATTGCAATTAATTAAAAAATAGTTCTAGTTCAAAAAGACATGAATTATAAACTCACAAAATAGATGATGAATTTCCTGATATGAAGTTTTGCTTTAATGATAAAAGCTGGAAAAAGTCAGTCCTCAACAAAGGAAGTGAAGCTTTCTGTGTACATGTATGAATTCTGCTCCCATATTTCTTGTCTTTTGACATTTGCTACTGGAGGCCTGTGTACATTAGAAGTCATCTTCAATTACCTAATTTCTGACATAATTTCTTACATCTCAATGATGACAGCAACAGGAAGCCAGCAACTGTGCATCTTCTTGCAGGTCTCAACAGGACAGCATCTGAAGCAAGGCAGCTGGGAACCAGTTAGGAAACATCACATAAAATCATTTAAATGTGAATGACAAATGTCAGTGTTGATGCTGAAGATGCTTAGGACTTCATCTTACCTTCCTCTCATGAGAGCCCCGGAAGGAGAGAGCTACAACTGGAAAGAGTCAGAGAGATGGCCCGGGGGTGGCCCTTCTCAAAACTTCTGCTCCAAAAGAGACCACAGAGTGTACACCACCCAAGCAAGCCTGGTATGGTGCCAATGAGGCCAGAAGCAGAAGCAGCCAGGAAACTGGCCTCATTACCAGACAGCCATCCCCCACAACAGATGCAGTCCCACCCAAACAAGAGAGTTTGTGGACAAAGGAGAGTTAAATCCCTCAGCCACTCCCAACCCCCTACCCTTCCCAGCATAGCTGGAGCCTCAAAAGGGCCAGGTGGCACAGAGGACAGTGATGCCATAAGCCTCTGGGAAAGGGCATCTTCAATCTGTTCAATCAGGAGTGTGAGGACTTCTTGTTTCCTTTTGCCAGGCCTCATTTTGGCGGGGAGAAGGTGCAGACAGAGCATGTACTCTGTGAGGCTTAGCCCAGCTGAAAGGAATGACATCTCTGACTGGGAGACCCCTGAGGTAGCCAGGTCTTCTTCCTGGCTCCCTTCTTTGGGTCAGCCCCACAGGTCCACCCATGCATCTATTTCGTTCAACTCTAAATGAGCTTAATAATAAATAGCATTAATTTTTGCGGAGTGTGCCAATGTGTGCCCAGTGCTTATTCTTGGTGTCTGGCATATGGAAGGACCTGTGTTAGCAGTGATGATGATGGCCTCACCAATAATATTTTTATCCCTCCATCTGGGATTTCTAGCCTTCCACTCTTTGAAACAACATCTAGGCATCTCTCCTCATGGTTTGGACCTTAGGCATCCCTTTAAGACTCGGTCCCCAAGGAAGTGCTATTGGAGATGTGGACCCAGTAAGAGATGGAGTCTAATGGAAGGAAGTTTGGTCATTAGGGAGCACTTTAGGGAGCACTTGAACCCAGCTCCTTCTGTTGGTTTCAACTTTCTAGCCACAGCTAGTTGAGAAGCCTCCTCTGTCCCACACCCTGACGTAGTACTCAAAGCCATCACTTGCCCAAAGCAAAGGGGTCAAGCAGCCATGAACTGAGGCTTCTGAAGTCATGAACTGACATGAACCTTTCCCTTTTTAGGTTGTTCACAGTGACATTAAGCTGACTGACACACCTCTTCAGGGATGTAAATGAGTTCAGATACACATGTGAAGCAACATTCCATACATCATTGTTTTGACAACAAGTCAAGCTGTTGCCTGAAACTTTTTGGAAGCTCACAGATTTGTGTCAGTAAACTCAGGGATTCAGCTTTCAAACTGAAGTGTATAGTCATACCATTTATACTCTACCTCACCGGGAAGAAGCAGGATTTTGAGGGAGCAGTTATTATTGCTCTACAGCTCAGCTTGCCAATCCCACTAACGGTCAGAGCCTTCTCTCACTTCTGCAGCTCAAGGTTGACAGGTGAACCATTTGCAGCCAAGAGTTACATTTTGAATAATACCCTACTACACATGCACACCTAATCAACACCCATGTGAATGGGCTAGGTTGCAGAAGGAATTAAGGATTGTAATAGAACCATTATACATTCCTTATCAGCTCAGTGTAACATGGGGACATTTCCTGTGTGCTCCTGCTAGCACTGTGTAGGGGTCTTAGAACAGAATAGGGAGACAGAGGGGATGTGAATGGAAAAGGGGAATCAGAAGGATGTGCTGTCACTAGCTTTGGTGACAGAGAAGAATCCTTCTTCATCTCCTTGCTGCTGTAACAATATGCCTCAAACTGAGCAACTTATAAGAAAAAAATCACATTTGTTTCTCACAATTCTGGAGGTGGAAAATCAAAGACCAAGGCACCAGCAGACTTGCTACGGTTTCTGAGATGATGTCTTCTTATTGTATCTTTACCTGGAAAAAGAGCAGGCTCAAATGTTACTGTCTTCATTTCATGTCTTCCAGTTCAGCTTAGCTTCTGACCCAGGAAGTGATGGCAGTGTTCACTGTGAGCTTTAGGAATTCTAGACTTCATCACAGAGCTTTCCCTTGGTCTTTCTTGTGGAAGGAAATGACTGAGTGCAAGTGTCTTAGAAGCTCTTTCAGGGGGCTGTTTTTCTGCTCCAAATAGGGCCCAGGCTTCCTGCTCGGGGAGAGTAAACTGTGGGAACAGCTGTGGAAAACATGCTGGCACTACAGCTGTGGATGCTAAGATTATGCTCATGCTGTGACCCAGAATTCACACTCCTATGTCCACACTGAAAAAGTCTGCATATGTGCACCCATCGACATGGGCAAGAATACTCACAACGGCTACATTTACATAGTCGAACCGGAAACATCTGTCTCCTTTCTCAGATGCTATCATCTCCTTCTGCACCCAAAGGCAGTGAAATCCTTGATTATCATCAGGGAGTAGATATGGATGGACAGTTCTTGTCTTTGATAGATTGGGTCCTTCACTCAAACTTTCTCACAGTGCTGCTTAAATTGAAAAGTAAAGAGAGATCTACAAAGAACTCAAGTATCATTAAGATATTGTAAGACCGTCCTTTCGATGTTTCCCCCACCCTGAGCACACATTTGTTGGGGGCCAGGAGGTGGACACACACCTTGGGCAGGAAGATAAAGCAGGCGGCCAATGGTTTAACAGACACAGCTCCGGCAGACTTTACCTTCAGCACCAAGGCCAGCGCACCTGGCGGGCAAAAACCTTCCGCTTCGCGAGCACTCACGCCTAGGCCGTTTTTTATGGCTTTTTGCCAAAGAAACGCACTTTCCTAACTTACGAATTGGGCTTCATTAATTAATCTTCCCAACGTGGTCGTTGGTGCCAGAAGGGTATATCTTCTGCGAAAGATGAAATGATCAATTTATTGGCGAGTCCCCTTGCATGTGTGTACACAAGACATACCAAATGGGCTGTGCTTACTGAGCTCTGCTGAAGCCACTCCTCTGGGCCAGCCCCTCTTTTCACAATAAGGGAATTAAGAGCACCTCTTGTGCCTAGTTCTGTTAAGAAGCGATTTCTGTATAAGATGGAGGAAAGGAGGAACCCAAATGTTCTGGGCTCTGATTTTCTGAGATTTCTTTTTCCAAAGATCTTATCCTTAATGTTTATGGATAACTCCCAATTCTAACAAACGATAATGCTCTACTACAAAGATTGCCATTTCTAGAGAAGATAACAAAAGTCCCATAAGGGGACAGATCAGACATTAGCTATCTCTTCGTAGAGTAAGAAACTGGGCCCAAAAGATTACCGGTTGCCCTGATAGTACAACGAGTCACTGAACTATCCGAACAGCCAGATTTCCAGAAAATGCCACACACACCCCTTCCCCCCCGACACACACACACACACACACACACACACACAAAACTGGTCCTTTTCCGGCAAAGTACGTAGATGTACTACTGTTTCCGGCAGTCATAGTTCTTCACCCCTTGTTCCAGTCCAATTGTTTGAAAATAGAAAATGGAAAACGGGTGTCAGCGGGTAGGTGAGGCTACGAATCGCTGCGGCGTTCCGGTTTCCATTTTTAGAAGTCGAAACCCACTTTGCAATGGCTGAGTGACACTCCTTAGCCCGCGGCACAGCTCCTGGCCTCGGCGGGGGTCCACGCAATCTCAGTGCCTGCAGCTGCCCTCTTTCGTTCGAGGATCGCCAGTCGCAGAGCTCAGGGCCAAACTTAGAAGAACGAGGGTGGTCGCGGTGGCGGCACTTGTGCCAGAGACACCCTGAGCGCAGTGCTCAGGAAGAGGCCACTTCACTCTGGCAGGCTGCTACTGCCAGTCCCGGGAGCGTGGGCAGCCCGGGAGTTCTGGGGCCCCGCTCCAAGTCCAGAGTCTGGACAGTACCAGGAAGAGGGGCAGGGCTCCCCAATACTCCCGAAGTGCGTCGGGCGTGCGTCCATCTGATGAGTCTGTTTTTCCCTCTGGTTGAATGACAGTAACTTTCGAGTCATTCACTGAGAAAAAAAATTCTAGTCTTCAAAGAAAAAAAGAGAGAGTCGCACTGTAATTGTGAATTGTAACATATGCGGACTTCTGGTGCATTCCTCTGCGGCATGTAAGACAGTAAAAAATGTGTCTGGTCTAAGCGCACCCCCTCCCCAAGCCCATTGTGAAGTCAATCGCTAACAAAGGGGATTTGTGAATATTCAACACCCAGTCTTTCAGTTGTATTTTTCCGGAATCCTTGACTTGGCTTTTTTTTTTTTTCAAATTTAATGGGCAAATACCTGTTTTAAGTTTTTAAAGAACATAAAAATCGCCCGCGAGCGACCATATAATTTGATTTGCCAGGCAATCTGCAGAGCGATCGCACATCATTTATAATGTTCATTGAGCATTTTGCCTAATTGTGTCTGTCTCTGAAAGGGCAGCGCACCCCCTCCCGACCACGAGCGGCACAAGTGGCGACATTCCCATGGAGCGGCCGCGCCGCAGCTTGCCATATTCAGCACGGGCTGCCCGGACGTGTGCTGCTGGCCCCAACGACCGGGAGCCTGACACTAATAGCTCGCGGCTCAGGTACGTGCGGGCGCCACATTCAATTCACAACCGGCCACGCTTGCAGGTGTCGCCTTTTGAAACTGCCTTTCAGGCGGCCGCTGTTCACTTCTTGCTGCGCCGCGGGTTTTGTGGCAGCGCAAGAATAGGTCTGATTATTTCCGTGCCCAAATGCAGCCCCTACACGTCCACACCCCCGGCAGACTTCGGCCTTCCCTGAGCCAAAAAGCCATTTAATTAGTTCTGGGACAGCGGAGAGCCCGTGTGGGCGACAAAGCCGGGCTCCCCAGGTAACCCCGGTTCCCCGCGGCCCCAGGAGGGGGCGCACGACGCTAGAGCACTGGCCCGGCCGCTCACGCTGTTCTTTCTCGCCATGGTGCCTCTGCCCTCTGGACAACTCGCTCCTGCCTATAGCTCGCCCGCCAAACTTGGTGATTTTAGCCTACGTCTGCCAAAACCTCCAAAGCTGCCAGATCTCGGATACTGTGCCTCCTTCCCACCTGCCAGGACAGCCTGGGAGAGATGGGCTCTGACATTTGTGACTCCTCCGTTTCACATTTCCTAGAGACACTGGGACACTTTTCACTCCACCGCCTGGCGTTTCAGTCAGTGCCTCCTGCTCTAAGTCCGGGGACACTGTTGGGCCCAATGGGTGGCCTAAGAACGAATCTAAGCTGCCACTAGCCATGCCCACTTGGCAGTTGTGACTCCAGCGCCAACGCCTGCTCTAAACACACTCGCTAATTAACAGACCGGACTAGGCGACCTGAGCCACATGTACATTCAGATGCTTGTGCTCTGAATCCGGGCTGCCCCAAAAGGGGATCACGCTCCACCCTTTGGCTCTGCTGGGGTCCCGCACACTCAGGAGGGAGGGGGACAAATGCGCTACTGGGCCAGAGGCCGACCATGTACCTTTGGGGAGGAGTGGGCGTTGGTCACCGGACCCGGGTAAGGGTCCCGCCCCGCCCGATCGCCTGATTTCCGCGAGCGTCTGAACACCGCAGCACCCCATTCGTTCCACTCGCTGCTCTCTATGAAACGACGTCGGGCGGGCAGGAGGCCCGGCTGGGGGAGGGCCGGGTGGTCTCCACTCCCCGCCCCCGCCCCGCCGGCCTTGCCCCAGCACATGTGTTGCGATTCCCACGGACTGGCGTGCACTACGGCTGGAGGCCCGGGTGCCCGGGGCCCCGGAGACGTGGAAGACACAGGGGGGTTTGTACACACGGTGACCTCCGCGCTCCGACTCTGAAAGGGCCTGAAAGGAGCCGTTTATGGTGCATTACCAGTCAAGGGCTCAGGTACCAGCGCCTTGTGTCGGGAAGCCCAGGCGGCCGCCTGTGCTGCAGGTGTCTGTTGTACAGTACGCTCGTCGAGGGGTGGGGGGAGGGACGCCCGCCTCGCCGGCCACTTGCGCTTTGGCTTCAGTATCCCGCAGCCGGAGGCCTGGCGTAGGAGAGAAAAGCATAAGGTGGAGGCAGCGGCCAGGAGAGCGCCCTGGATGATGAGCTTCTGCCTATCTAGAATAAGTGGAGAGCGAGACCACAGGCTAGAATCTCAGGAAGTTAGTGCTGTCTCAAAAGAGACACTTTTGACCTTGATTAGATCCCCTGCTGCCTGCCTGGACTAAACTTGAACTCTTGCTGGTCTTTCTCCCTGTGCTAAGATGGGCCTTCCTCCGCCCAGTACTTAGGTGGTCAAGGAGTCCTTTCTACAATCATTCTTTGCCCAGAACAAACTAAAGGGGGTTCATGAACTACAGCAAAGGCTGTAGTGACCCAAGTTGGGTCGCTCCTGTGTCCCTTGGTGCCCTCTACGATCTCAGAAGCCAAGAACCAATCCCTTAGATTTGGCTTCTAAAACAAACCTCAAATGCTTTCTTCTCTTAGCAGGGGATTACAGATGGTGTTAATTTCCTAGGTCACAATGCACCCCCAAAAGTTCTTATGCGATTCCATACTTTAAAAAAAACTACACACAAAATACTGCTATGGCAATAAGAAACTTTGATAAAACAATGAAGTGTTTGACTACTTTCAGGGCTAGTGTGAGAGTGCAAACTTTAGGTGTCTGGAGATGCCCCTTTCCTTGTGGAAGTTCCCACCGTCGCTCTTTCATGTGTTCTAGTGTAGCACTGAGTTATTTTCTTGCCACGCTGCAAGTGGACCCTTTCTAGAGAAGATGACTGCGTGGGGGGGCAGTTTGTTTGCTAGGGGAATAAAGGGATAGAGTAGACTCTGCAGGATGAAAGGCGGTCTCTCAAAGGGGAAGAGCGCTACCAGCCTCATCACTTCACAACTATTTGTCTCAAATACATGCCCCAAAGCAGCTGTTCTTCTTTGTGTCTTTCTGTGTCCTCAGCACTACACTGTGGCCCATACTCTCACATTGAAACTTTGGCTAACCCCTTTCACCAGTGACTTCCTTGTCCCCAAATTCAAGCACAATTCTCAAACTTCCTGAATTACAGAACCTAGTCTGCTAGTCATCCCCACACTGAAGGCAGGATCCTCACTCCTGTTCCTCTTCTCTCTCATTTCCAAGTCCCACATTCAAACTCAACTCTCCCCCAGGAATATGGCTTCAACCTACCTGGGCACACAACTGGTCTCAGAAACGTATTCATAGTTTCCTGACTCTTTTGTTTCAATCTCCTGATTGGTCTCCATGGTGATATCATCTTGCTTCCATTGGTTCTACACATTGCAGTCTAAGCATACATCCCTAATGGCAAGCTCAACCACACTGCTCTCCTACTTTGATGCTCTCTTCCCCCTGACTCTTCTCTTGGGTTCTGCCACAACCCTGAGGATGCCTCCCCCATAGTAGGTAAACACTCTACCCCTGAGTTACACCCCCAACCCAATTCCCTGGTGACTTCTACATTATAAACATGCACTCCTTAGTGCCACTGTGTTAATGAATTACATATGTCATGAAGAATGATATGAGCTGTGTAAATCTTAAAAGAATGAGTTAAAAATATGGATGGTAGATCTCATATTTTTTCTTCCTTACAGCTGGTGTTTATCTGTTCTAGAAATGGCTAGTTGATAAGATGCTAACCTTCATAGTAGGGCTCCTGCGAATTTCCTTGCCTCTTCATCCTTAATAAAGTTCTGTCTGCCTTCAATTGTCATGATAATCATTGCCTGTCTGTTCCTCGTTTACCTCTACACTACCTTCAAACTCTATGGCAGAAAGCTGCTTAGTTTATTCTGTTATGGATTCTCATCGCAGTTGCCAGCACGGAATGATCATTCAATTAATGTGTGCTGTGCATCTCTAAGATAGCCATGTTTTCTGTAAAAATGCCTGAAAGCAGGTAGAACTGGTCCACAGGAAAGAAAAAGAAGTAAAGGTGTGTGAGGCAATGGCAGGAGGCACAGGAGAAGTGGAGAGTGTGGAGGTGTTCTTTCAGATGTGGCAGGCTAGCTGGGACAACCATGTGAACATGTAAACACTCTACCATTGAGTTATAATCCCCAACTTGATCCCATGGTGACTTCTACATTATAAACATGTGCTCCTTAGTGCCACTATGCTAATGAACTACATATATCATGAAGAATGATATGTTCCTCCTCCTCTCTATTTTATATGAAGCAGCTCTTAAAAAGTCAAGATAGCAGTGTATCTCTTACAAAGGCTGAACACAACTGGCTATGGATTAGAGGCTTGGAAGCTGATTAATACTGGACACACTGGTTCCTTCTGTATAATAATGTTCATTTGTCTTCCAGAGATACTTTCAACTGTTGGTTCACAATGACTGCTCCAACTCCTTCCCTTGCCTTCGAACCAACAGTGAAAAGGGAGGAAGGGACAGCATAGGCTCAGCCCTTCTTCAAAGGCTGACTCACATGGGAACCTCATATCTGCTCACAGCCTCTGAGTTTTTCAGCTACACTCTAGATTATAAGTGTGATTTAGAACGTGTGATTTTTTATTCTGGCTGGCTATGTGCTAAACTAAAACTCTGGTCTTCTATTACTGGAAGAAAGAGAGGGTGGAGACCAGGGGAGAGTGTTCATTTTCTGCCATACTTGCTATCTTTCCTTCCCATGGCCTCCACATACTCTACTCTGATAGATCTGTCTCTCATGTCATAGTCCCCTTGGAATATTTAAGAACTTCATGTTGGCATCCACTAGCAGATGTCAAACTAGCACACACCTGTACAATGTGTTATGCAGTGACACAGGGTACAGAATTCTATTTGCAATGCATAGGTATGCCAAGTCAGGAGATTCTGTAGTGGGTGTCCCCAAGTCTCAGTGGCTTAACAAAACCATAGTTTTCGTATAGTTCAGGCTAACTGTTACCTTTTCTGTGATATTTTGATGGAGATCTCTGACCATCATAGGTCCCCAAACTGACTGACAGCTGTGTTTCCACAATCATTTCAGAAGAGGGACTCAAAGGAGGTCAGCTGTGTTCTGCCTCTTGAGACTTCCTTCCTCCCAAAGTGGCATGCCATTTCCATTCTTTTTGTTTGTTTGTGTGTTTGTTTTTCAAGTCAGGGTTTCTCTGTAGCTTTGGAGCCTGTCACAGTAGTCTGAGTGGTTCATACGGCTGCATCTCGTCTTCAAGGGACCAGTAGTGCAGGATATATTGTCCTATGGAAGAAGTATTTCTGCCACACAGTCTCCCACAATCCTGTGAAAGCAGAGGAGCTTTGGGTTAACTTCTAGTAACCTTTCAAAGCGTCCACAAAGTACCCCAAGCCTGTTCAGTTGCAGGGGAAGGCACTGTCTACGTACTGGAGATACAATCACAGCATCAGTCCTCACACCCTCTTAGACTGGGGAGGGAAATCTACAGCAGATGAAGCATTTGCACCTAGAGCATCTCATGGCACACTCAGGAGTCTTCCTAGGCATTTCTTCTTCCTTCTTTGAGTTTTACAATTTTGTATTCAGGTATGGGGGTACCAGACTTCTGAGGAAAAATACCAAGGATTAGAAGCATGTAAGAATACAGAAAGACCCCCCCTTCCCCTGTTGTTTTTGTTTTCCTTTGAGACAAAATCTTGTGGTGTAGCCCAGTTTTGCTTCAAATTCATGTCTCAGTCTCCCAAGATCTGGGATTACTGGCCATGTGTGACAGAAATATCTTTCACTATGAGGTAATTCTCTGGGAATAGACTAATAAAGTATAACTAGGGTTGAGATTCGGGGTACACAAGAGGCCACCTCCCTCATAACTCCTCAAACACTTTCAAACAAATTCAGTAAATTTTAAAATTCTGGGTTTTTTTGTTTGTTTTTTTAAATTTGACTCCCTAATTTAGAACATTACCTTGAATGCAAGGACTGGGCCAGGCCAGGCCACTGGGCTGCTGTGTAGGCTGCTACCTTATGGTGCAGCTGTTTCCTCTGCTGCCTCTTGCTGAGATCAATGGCCCCGAAGTAATTGGCCTTTGAAGAGGGCAAAAAGGACAATTTTGAGCACCGGGCCTTCTTTGAGGACACGGGTCTTGGTGGGTTATCCATGTGGTCATCACCAGGCCACTGCTCTTGGGAGGGGGCGGATGGTAAAAGGCTTATTGCAAAGCGTTGCTCTTTGCTTGGAGTGGAGACTTCACTCTCCTGCAGATTTGCTGGCACTTTCCCATAAACTGGGTGGAGGAATCTGTGAACTATTTCAAGCCACTGTGTTTGACACACACTTTCACCTTCCTAGGAACACATTTCTGCCCCTCTCCTCCATGGTCAGGTGTGTTTGTATGTACATGAGCTGGAGAGTAAACTCAGATCCACACATGCTACTGAACCACACACCCAGCTCAATATCACTGGCTGTAAGAAGCCTCCCACACCCTCATTCTTGTCCAGACAGAGCCCCTGTTTCTCACCAGTATCCCTTACTGTACTACACTCTAATTTTTAGGAACCCTTTTCTTGAGTCCCTAAGAATGCATTAAGGAGTGAGTGAATCTTGAGGAGAGGACATCTTCTCCCTGTTTCCTCCCATTTAACAGTGTCTTAAATAGAGTTGATTCTTAAAATTTGTGTCTTAGGGGCTGGAGAGATGGTTTAGTGGTTGAGAGCACTGACTGCTCTTCCCAAGGACCCAGGTTCAATTCCCAGCACCCACATGNAAAAAATTTTAAAAAATTATGTCTTAATAAAATAGCTTAATAATTAAGTCGTAAAGCCATGTGTGTGTGCTTACACATATGCACACACACACATATATATGCATGTGGAAAGTAGATAGTCTTACAGCCTTAGGAGATGCCCATCTTGTTTTGCAAGATGCTAGTTTTCACTGGGCTACTGAGCAGGCTGGACTGGCCGGGTCTAGGGAACTGCCTAGCTCTGCCTCTCCAGTACTGGCGCAGCAAACATGTGTCACTGTGCTCTGTTTCCCCATGGGTTCTGGGGGTCAAACTGGGGTCCCCATACTTGTGTAGCAAGCACTTTACTACTTGAGACATTCCTAACCCTCAAATATGGTATTTTTTAACATATGTTCAATATATCTGAATGGTTTGTAGTTTCATATATAATGATGAAACAAGATAATTTTAGCTTTAAAATTTTAATGATTTGTTGGGCAATGGTGGTGAATGCCTTTATTCCCAGCACTGGGGAGGCAGAGGCAGGAGGATCTCTGTGAGTTCGAGGCCAGCCTGGTCTACAAGAGCAAGTTCCAGGATAGGCTCCAAAGCCTATCATAAAAGAAACCCTGTCTTGAAAAAAACACAGCTTTTCTATTGGGGTACAGAAAAAAGGTAGAATTTCTATAATTTTGTTACTTGTTTTCTTAAAATTTCCTTTTGTACATGTTTAAAATGAACCCAATGAGGGGCTAAGGAGATGGCTCCGGAGTTAAGAACACTGAATGCTCTTCCAGGTTCAAAAGTCCCAGAAGCTACATGGCAGGTCACAACTATCTGTAGCTCCTGTTCTAGGGGCTCCCGTGCCCTCTTATGGTCTTGGTGGACACCAGACACACACATGCAGCACAGACTCACATGCAGGTAAAATGCCCACACACATAAAATAAAAAATAAAATAAAACCAAATAAATAAAGCATGCCCATGAAGTAGCAATTACATATACACTATTTAAACACAGACTTATAAGACTACATTTGTAAAAATGGAAATAAGGTGTGTCAGGCAAGGTTAATTTCCAACCCTTTTTTCTCTCTCCCTTTTTGATAGTTTCCAATGTTTTAATCAGGAATATGGCAACTAAAACTTAATCTGTCTGCTTCCCTTGCAGGTAGATGTGTCCATGTGCTAACTCAGACACATGGCTGCCACCTGAATTGTCACCTGAATTCCACTCCGTGTGCATTACCGTCACATGACTTTACACTAGTAATGCCGCAGTGCAACCATCTACAGGCCATAGAGCATCATGCTTTAACCAATCTCAACTGGATAAAGTAATCCAAAAATAACAAAAAATTGAGAGACAATCAACCTATTTTTTAGATATAATTTTGCTATATAGCATAAGCCAGCTTCAGCCTCCCAGTCCTCCTGCAACAGAGTCCCATGTGCTGAGATTACAGGCATGCATATCCATATATGGTAGAAAACAACAACAGACTTTTAAAGTGATCTCCTTGTATAGGTATGACTCAAGGTGGAACATAACAATGGGAAGAATACTAGCTCTTTGAATACTTGTAGATTGACTTCTTACCCCTTTTTCTTCTTTGCTGTACAGACATTTAGTAAACATTCACTGATTGTCCACTGAGTAGGGAGACAGGGTGGATTACTGCAGGGAGTGAGTGCTTCCGGGTACAGGCTCATCACATTCACTCAGCACTCCTCGAGGCTAGTGTTAATTTTTCTTTCCATTGTTCTAGTCACTAAGCTGTAAGGTCAGCAAGATTCGCTTTTCCAGAATAAACTACCAATGCTAGTGCAGATACTGTACATGAATTTTTTTGTGCATGAGACATGTGTCTTTGTTTTTTCCTCTTCTGCCTTTTTTGTGTAAGTTTCTAAGTTTCTAACTTTCCTCTTGACTCTTCTCTCCTTATTTGCTTTATTTTTTTCGTCCTCATTTTTCCTCATTAACCCTGAAAGCAAGTATATGCTCCTGGAATTGTATTTCTTTAAAAACATTTATTTTCTAATTTATGTGTATGTATTTGTATGTAGTATGCACACATGTGTGAAGGCACCCACAAAGGTCAGAAGAGGGCATCAGATCCCCTGGAGGTAGAGCAATAGGAGGTGTGAGCTGTCTGATGTGGGTGCTGGGAGCCAAACTCTTGTCCCCTGCAAGAGCAATACTCATTCATAGCTGTTAAGCCATCACATAAACTCTATGCTCAATATGTATATGTACTGTTAAACATACTAAGTACATGTATGTATGTATATGTAGGCACAGAAGACATCTATATGTACATTTATGTAAAATACCCAACTTTTTATAGAAAACTGAAACAGTCACCAAAAGAAACATTTTATGGAGCTGGGACTGTAGCTTACTGGTAGGGAACTTGCATAACATGCCCAAAGCCTCAGGTTCAACCAGTTTTGAAAAATGAAAATGTATAGGCTTTTAATATGATGTTAAGATACTAGTAATGTGAATTACTTAAATAATTGCAAATACAAAGTTAGAATGCCCCTTTTATTTGCTCCTTTCTTCAATGGGTTGTTTTTGTGTGTGCGTGAGTGTGTTTATGTGTATGAGTACTCAAGTCAAAAGACAGTTTTTGAGAAAAAATTTTCTCCTTCCACCATGTGGGTCCCAGGGATCAAACTCAGGTCATCAATCTTGGTAGCTGTGTTCTTTGCCCATTGAGCTATTCCACTGGCCCCTAGAAGAGATTCTTCATATGTCTTGTTATTAGGTAACTGAAAAACAAAGTACTTTTCAATACAAAAATCTGAAAATCCATAAAATTCAAATTAACCTATGTAATATGATAGGTAATATAATTTCCTTGTACTGTCCCTTGCCTATAAAGCTGACATGGAGTTGGTGGTCTCTGTCTTCTGTCCACCTTATGCCATGTGAAGACCCAAGTTTTACACTCACTTAGGTTGCCTTCATGATAGCTTTGCCTCCTATATATTGAGCTGTTTAGTCTTTTGTTGACATAAGCACAGCATCGGTGACTTTTCTGTAGCCTGAAGTGACTACAATAGTTTGGACTGCACAACCAAAGTCCTAAACACAGGCCCCAAGGTCAATGTTGAGACCAGGTTATAAGATGTCATATAATTGTTTTTCAGATGATCATCACTAAATTATATCATAAAATTGGAACAATATCCTAAATCTGTTGAAAGAAAGTCATAGAACTGAAACATCCAAAGACATATCTCATCAGGAAATTCATCTTAGTTGCAAGAACTTAAGACCAGAGAAACTGCTGTGAACACAGTTGCTGACTGCTGAGGAATGAGTGGTCTGTGAGGCCTACAGTCAACCCTACTTCTCTTTTGTTCAAGGTGAGAATCACATGCTAGACATCTCTAAGGCTAATGAGAATGGCTGTGTGGCAGGGAAGATGACAGCTTCCAATCAGCCCTGCACATGAGCAAGCGTGGTATGCCCAGGAGAGGGACCCTGCAGAGAAGTAGAGAAGTAGAGAAGGATGCCCTACCTGGGTACCTGCTGATTGCTCTGACCTTGCTCTGCCCCCGCACAACTTCCTTGTGAGGGGCTACACTGAGGGCCACTTTTCCAGCTCCCACTTTGGATACATGAGCAGTAGAAAAAGCCAGAAGTGCACAGAATCCTGTTTTGAGTCATGAGAAGAGCTGAAAAGTGATCTGTGCTCAGCATCAACGGTGCCTTAGGTTCAGCGTTGCTGATGGACCTGCTCATTTGTCTACTACAAATCTAGGAAGTGGGCTGTGTGGCCAACGACAAGAGGGACGGCTCCTGTCTGATCATGTCCCACCTCTGACGCACATTCCTCCATCGTACCTTTCACTGGTCTTACCACGACCGAGCAGCCAGCACCTCCCAGTATGTGCTTGTCACGTGTTCTATACTTTGTAACTGTTAACCAAATCTGTGAAGTAACCAAACAAAATATTACAGATCTTAAGATCCACAGGAGTAGAGTCACAGAAGTAAAAATCCTGAGTTATAACAAGGGACACAAGTGGGGGTCAGAGAGGAGATGGTAAGGGAACTTGCTGCCAAGCCTGATGACCTCAGTTCAATAGCCAGAATCCATAGTAGATTTGAGAACCTATTTTTGAAAGTTGTACTCTGAGCTCTACTCACCATGGCATGTAAATAAATGGCTATAAGATTAGTAAGTTTTGTGTATATGTGCGTTTTGCCTGCATTTATGTCTATATGCAAGTGGCGCTCCAATGTGGTAACGAACTCCACGTAAAACCTGAGAGAGCTTAATT
>LOJH01034165.1:0-16100 GCA_001685095.1 Ellobius talpinus
TCCCTCCCTCCCTCCCTCCCTCCCTTCTTTCTTTCTTTCTTTCTTTCTTTCTTTGTTTTCAAGACAGGGTTGGTGTCTGTGTAACAGTCCTGGCTGTCCTGGAACTCACTTGGTAGACCAGGTTGGCCTTGAACTCACTGAGATTCGACTGTCTCTGCCTCCCGAGTGCTGGGATTAAAGGTGTGCACCACCATTGTTCAGCTCCCCTCTTATTTTTATTTAACTGCTGAGTCCAATTAGTGTTGCGCACATGCTCATGAATCTAGGGTACCATCTAATGGAGCATGGGCAACTACACACTGGTGAAGAAAGCTGACTCTTCCTCTTTCTGTAGCAATCTTTTGTAGTTTCTCAGCTATAGTCTCCATGTTGGACTGTTGACTTGACTTTGGGTTTTGGTAGGCACTTTCTGAAAATGCCTCAGAAACAGAGTTTGTAAGTGGGAGGAACCAAGATGCCTCTGGAATTATCATTGCTTTCACCAGAACCAATATTGCTATCTGGAAGGCTCTCAGACATGAAAGAGACAAGGTTAGCAGGGAGAAGATGGGCAGAAGGAAAGGAACAAAACTATTCTTTCCCAACTGCTAATATTACAGCGGAGTTTGTAACAATAGCATATTTTCCCCAATGTGTCTGTGTGGATGTATTTAATGCAATGTTAAGCATTAAACTCTATTATACTTGCAGGTGTGTATGATGTATGTATATGTGGACACACATGCCATGTGTGTGGAGATCAAAGAGCAACTTTGTAGTGTCAATTTTCTTCTTCCACATTTAGAAGGGATCTGGGACTTGAACTCAGATCTTTAGACTTGTATTACAAGTGTCTCTATGATGAGTCATCTGACATTGAATGTCTGTAGTGACTCTATAATGATGGGAAAAAATGCTAAACTCATGTGGTCTCCTTGTTTTGTGTTTCTTTGCCTGCAACATAAATTGAGTGCTGTACTTAAGTTTAAAACCTCTCTCCAGATGAAATACAAAACCATATTTTAAAAATCCCTCAATAATTAGCTACTTTAATAATGGGTCAATTTTTGAAGTCCCTTCTAATACTGCTTTGAACTTTGGAAACTAAAGTTCAAAATCATTAAATTCATAAAAGACTAATAAACAAACAAATCCTTATTCTTTAAAATTTACCTTTTCCTTGGAGGGAACTGGATAATATCATGTTAGAGGAAGCAAGCAAGACGCAGGAAGATAACTGGCTGTTTTCTCTCATATGCAACATCTAGATTAAAATACATATTCAAATGTATTCATTTAAATTTGTTTACTTAAACACATAAATGTACATGTGACTTAAAATATAAGGAGGATAGTTGGGAAGTGGGTTATAAAGTCAGCAGGTTTTGCGTAGACAGGAAAGTCACAGGAGGTGAATATGGCGTGAGAACCCAGAGCATCACACTGAAAAATGACTCCTTATCACCCTCTATTTGTGTTGCTTCTATATCAGGTCATATTACCAACCTCTTATTACCTTCCCAGTCACAGAGAAAGAAAACTCAAAACGGGTTCTACTCCCTGAGCCCCTTTCTTCCCTGAATCTAAGACATTACCCAATCTTGTCCACATCGAATATCTAGTTAGGAATCTTTCTTTCCCTCCAAAAGGATGTAAGTTGTTCCCCGAATCTCATTTTTCTCCCTATGTCCACTTTCCTTCCATCCTGTGCACTGTCACCAAATTTCTCTTCTCAGGTCACAACTCCGATCCCATGGTTTAGTATTCTGTATATTCGTATTGATGTGTTTGTGTGTCTAATTGACATCCTTAGCCATCAGAGAAAGGAAAAATTACATTTCTGGGTTTTTATGGGCAGGCCTGTGAGATGATTCCACTGTGTGATTCTTGCTAATGATCATTGATATGCACAGGGATCTATGGGATTAAGGAAGAGGTAGCAATAGAGGGTGGGGAGCAATGTTATAAAAATAAAGCCTTCCTATTCGGGTATTAATTGCTAACAAACAGCACAGCAAATAGAAGCAGTCCAAATTCAGTTGCTTCCTATGTCAAATGTAGCTTTGCAATCATCCAATCATCTCCATAAAGTGAACTGACCTTCCAGCAGGTGCCAGGTCTGTACTTTGCAATTCTGCAATATGTCCTGGGCATCAAAATTCTCTCTCTCTCTCTCTCTCTCTCTCTCTCTCATATGCAATTTTCTCTGCTTATTTACTTCCTTAGGCCTAGACTCTCTCCCTTTAATCATTTCTCAAGGAACAGCTTCATGCTTCCCATATTTTAAGTTTCCTCCCTCATCCACTTGGTCATTGCATGTCATATCACTCTGCAAGTTCTGCTTTGGAGCTGGTCTGTGTCTGGATGCATTTTCTTCCCCTCCCCCCACAGAGCACCTGTTGCGAATATTATTTTAAGGTGTGCTTATTTTGTTTATGTTGCATCTGTTTAATTCTGTGAAGCTGTGTTACTGTGCCTAAGCCACCTGTTGGTCTAATAAAGAGCTGAACGGCCAATAGCAAGCCAGGGAGACAAATAGATGGGGCTGGCAGGCAGAGAGGGTAAATAGGAAGAGAAATCTGGGAGAAAGGATCCAAGATTTAGGATTGAGAGAGGAAGGAGAAGGACTTCAAGGGTCAGTCACCCAGCCACCTAGCCACCCAGCCACCTAGCTACACACCCAGACAAGGAGTAAGAAGGAAATAAAAGGTATATAATAAGAGAAGGGTAAAAGTCTTCAAGGCTAAAGATAGATGAGATAATTTAAGAAAAGCTGGCAAGAAACAAGCCAAGCAAAGACTGGGCATTCAAAACTAAGAATAAGTCTCTGTGTGTGATCTATTTGTGAGCTGGGTGGTGGGCCCCGCAAAAGTCAGAAGACTAAAAAGCCAAAAGTGTAAAGGAGCCAAACCAACCAACTGCAAACACCAGGATTCCTTTAGTGCCCATCCCTTAGGGAGGAATTCACAACTACAGGTACCTAGGAAGCGCTCAGCAATTGTTGTCTAAATTAAGTTGAATTAAGTGGTTAGGGGGACAGTTTCATTCTTCCCTTTCTTTGGGCACTTTTTTTGAAAGCTCCTTTGACAAGCGATTTAAGCGTTTTGGCTTAACATTTTCATGCATTTCTTCCTCAATACTGAGGGAATGGAGTTTAAACAGGAAGAGGGAAAATGCCAGTTTGGCTTCATAAAAGGCCATGTGCAAACTATTAATTTCTTTTATTTATGAAATTTTCAGATTTCTAAAGACTTATGTATGTGTAAGATTGTGTGTACATGTGTGTTTTTGTATATGTTCATGTATGTACATTGGAGTGCGCACATGCATTGGGAGGCCATAAATTGATGTCGGGATCATGCCATCCCTTAAGCTTTTTTGAGACAGGGTCAACTCATTGAACCTATAGCCCACTGACTCAGTAAAACCTAGCTAGGCAGGAAGGCTGCAGGGTCCACCTGTCTCTGCCTCTAGCTCTGAACTTACTGGAGCGCTTACCCAGTCACTTTTTACATGGATTCTGTGTGTCTGACTCAAGTCCTCATGGTTGTCTGGCAAACATTTCACAGGCTAAGATATCTCCTTAGGCCTTAAAAATGATGCTTCAAGTTACACATAGTTTAAAATGCTTGCCCCATAAGCAGAATAATGAATGAACTTAAGGTAAGAACAACAGTAAATAAATAAACCAAAGACAAATATCAACACCTGTCCCCCCAAACACCAAACAAACAGAATGGAAGCTAAGGATGGTACTAAGCCCCCCTTTATTTTGTGTCTGAATTCTTAATAATTAGATCCTTTGTATTTACATATTATGGTTGAAGAACTTAAATATAACCCAAGGAATGAAGAAAGAGTAATTTTCTAACTTGTATAATGGATGGGAAAATAATAGATAAAAATAAAAGTGATCAGGCTTTGGTGGGTGGAAGACACCCACAAACCCACCTAGTGCCTCACTGGCCCAGTCCCTACCCAGCCCTGGGAGAATTGTCCTGGTACTCAGGAGAGCTGGCTCCACCACTCGCCCGAGGGGGTGGAATGGACTGACAAACTCAGCTACCATCCAGGCACATATCCAGTGCTTTGAGGTGGCCCACCCCTACGTCGACCCCATCTATGCCCTGCTGGGCTGCGTGAAGGGACTGGTCCTGTGGAACCAGAGTCACAGGATCCCCATGATTGGGGCAATAGCAGGATATCTAAGAGGGGTTTTGGTGAGGATCCAGTATCGATGTTTTACCAGAATCCAGAAGCTGTGAGCTGGTTCAATGACTCATTACAATGAGCATTTGCAAACAACGCTGTCGGGAAAGAAGAGGATACTACTAACACGGTAGCTCCCAATGCCAAGGCCACTAAGACAAAGGGGTGATGGAGAAGGGGGCAAAGACAAAGGAGTGAAGCGGTTTCTTTGGAGGGTGCTAATATTTATATTTTTAAAATTTTCTTCTGGAGGGGGATACTGCAACAGTGAAGGGTGGATATGGCAGGACTGGGAAAAGCGTGGGATTGGAATGCATGAAGTAAAATTCCCAAGGAATCAATAAAAAATTATGTTAAAAGTTTTAAAAATAAAAGTACTCTTCATTTTCCTTTACTTACAGCATACACTAATTTAAGTGTTCAATTCTTCTCCTGTTTATTCACTTTTTTGTACAAGGGATAGAGCCCAGGTTTTTGCAAATGGTAAACAAACACTACTGCACACTGAAGTTTCAAAGAGAAAATTAGCTTTTTGCACTTTAACTTTAAGATGCTAAGAGAGCAGAGGTCTGCTGCTTCCTTGAATGCGGAGGGAACAATGTCTGCCTTTAAGCCACACCTCAGGCTGGGGACAGTGACTCAACTCCACCTTAGACCTTCTGCCTCTATTCCTCTCACTGGCCTAAGACCAGGAAGTCTCAAACAAAGCATCATGATTAAACTTTGAAAGAAACTTCCAGCGCAATTGGATTTCTTTTTCTTTTCTCTATTTTTATAGATGTGCATGTGCTTATTTATTTATATTTCTAAATATACAAATAGAAATTGCTCAGTCTGTATGCTATTTGGATGCAACTGTTTCCAAGGCTGACCATTCTGTATTGGATATCCAATTTGTGTGCTCTTTCCTGGGGAAGACTAGTTTTCCTCCCCTGACCATTCTGTAGCTGTCTTTACATAGGGCTGAGACCTTGTGAGCTTTCACCCCTCCATACTAACATGTATAGAGGCACCAAGAGAAATTATTTCTGGCTATCTTTTCAATAACATGCAATGAAATAAAAGTTGACCTAAATTGAATAAGTTCCTGGCAAGTTAGTTACTTATTTTAGCAGTAACATAAACTTTATTTTGCTTTTCCATATGTAGTAATGTGACATAGAGGAGAATCAAGGTTTGGGTGGGGTCTAGGGAGGGTAACAGAAGAGCAGGGGGAGCATTTTTGAGAAGAGACCAAAGTGACATTGCAGACATATTTCCTTGGGATGAGTATGCTGCTTCTTAATTTTATTTTTCTAGCAGGTAAGAGAATGACTGGGCACCTGGAACAAACATCAGAGAAAAATAGAAGGATGAGGGGAGAGGACAGAGGGAAGTCAGAAAGGCCATTTAAAGACAAAACGTGTCCGTGGAAGAATCATCTCTGGCTCACGCCTCCAGAGAGTTTGCATTAGCCTGCTGATATGGAGATGTTGGCATCCTCTTTCTGAGTGAGGCCTGATGGGCCTCTGTAGAAGTTGCTCTACCCTGGGCAACAAGCTTGCTTTCCACCAGGAATGAGGGGGAGAGCGAGGTACCACTGCCACCATTATGTCCCTGTGTTCCTTTGGTCATTGTTGTGATAAAACACTTGACAGAAGCAACTTAAGGCAAGAGTAGCTTATTTATGGCTTACAGCACTAGAGGATACAGCCCGTCATGTCAGGGAAGGCAGGATGGCAGGAGCATATGGCAGCTGATCACATGCACCCACGGAAGGAAAGAAGAGAGCAATGAATGCTGGGGATTAGCTTATTTTCTGTTTCTCTTAGCTGGGGACCCAAGCCCATGGAGTCACACTACATAATTTAGAGTGGGTCTTCCCACCAAGTCTAGAAACTCTTCACAAACATGCTAGTTTTGTCTCCTAGATGACTCTAGATCCTTGATAGGATGTAAAGCTAATGCTTTACAATATTACCCATGGTTGCTTCCAAAGATGACGTAGCCAAGCAGTGTCCACACCGCCCTTGTCTCCAGGGGCAAGATTTGAATGATGAGTACATGCCACCGTATCTTTCAGAAAAGCCCCCTCAAAATCCCTTTGTAAGCACATAGTTTTGTTATTGTTTCTGAGTAATGCTCTCATGTTGCCCAGGCTGGTCTCAAATTCACTCTTCAGCTGACAATGACCTTAAACTCCTGATTGTCCCCTCTCTGTTTCCCAAGTGCTGAGATTACAAATACAGACCAACAAGCCTGATATGACCATGTTTCTTAATAACTATCAAAGCTTTGGCTGAGAAATTAAAATACTTTTTGACATATTCTCACTTTTCACTTGTTTAAATTCTCTTGATTGTAGTCAGGGTTGAAATGGAATTAAAAAAGAAAAGAAAAGCATGTGCTTTATTGCATCTTATTGGTGACTTACACAGATTTTATTTGTGTGAAATTTGCACTATTAACACCAAGGCCAAGAAAAGATATGTAAAAGATGTAATTATAAAGAGTTGAGAGTTTTGTTCACAATACCCTGCAGTGAGCCTGTTTAACTGTGGTGGAAATGCTCTACCGTTTCCTAATTCATGGTGGTTTCTCTTCTGTTGAGGAAATGCTGTGATAAGGACATCATTGATTGTATAATAGAATTTGTCACAAGTCCTTTGTACTAGAGTCTGGAGCATTCAAGTCAGCATTCGGATAGAGAACTTCAGACAGGGTCCTGTCTCCTGCTGTTTCTCACCCCCTTTTCTATCATTGCTTTCTTCTGTCCTTGCCATTCTCATATTCAGACTTGCTAATTCTAATCACATTCTGTAATGCTACTTACTGAATGAATGACTTAGTGTTTCTGACATTAAAGAAGTTATACAATGGCAACACAGGGTACAGAGAATTCTTTTTAAAAAATTGATCACTCTTTCTATTTCCTAATATTTGACAATCATTTAACAAGCATTTAGTGGATACTGAATATGGAGTATTATATTGCTTACAAATATACAATTCTTTTCTTTTTCCACATAGAATTCTAAACTCTGTAAACCAAGGGTTCTACAAATAGGGAGGCAGCTATCAATGTGTGTTTGTTCCAGTATGTAAGTCCATGTTATTCAGATAGGATAGGTCTTCTCCTAATGGTATCATAATGGCTTCTTCAGCTCCACTAACTTTGCTGCTGCTCAAAGCAGAAAGGAAGGAATGGGAGCTGAGGCAGGGCCAATGAGGAGGTCCCTACCTCCTATGACTGCACTGTGCCCCTTCACCATCTATCCAAAGGCTGACTGTAAAGACCACCAAGAACATTTGTTGGGCATGGCTGGACAAACAGCAGAGTTGGAATTGGGAATTAGATGGGGCTACATTTATGATATCACAGATATTAGTCATGGAAAATGGGTATTTCTAGCCATCATTTGAACCATAGTCTCCATTTCCTAACAATTCAAGGCGGGGGGAATTCCAATTTAAAAACAGAAACACTTGCACACTGGTATTTTGAAGCACAGAAGATAACCTTGGACACTGAACTGATTTTCCTTCCATCTCGTCTGAAGCAGGGTCTCTTGTTCACGCCTGCACATTCAGGACCAGCTGCTCACACCTGCCAGGGATTTTTTTTATCTGAACCTCCCATCTTGCAATAAGGTCATTGAGACTACATACAAAAGCAACCACAGCCAGCTAGGTGCTGGGGATCCGAACTCAGGTCTTCCCACTTATACAACAGGATCTTTATCCACTGAGTCATGTCCTCAGCCCATGAACCTCTTCCAGCGAGCCAAAGAGCAAATCCTAATGCAGTTAGTGTCAATCAAAACAGAAAGAATGTTGAATGTGTTTGTTCCACTGCAGGTAAAGCTGTTAGGAGACTATGGCCACGAGTTTTGGTTTTATTAAAATAGCCATGTTTTGTGGTCAGTCCCTGTGATATGAAGAACCCGACTATAAAGATGGGACTACAAGTCATAGAGGCAATTCTCCAAATTTATGTATTTACTCTTTCTTTTTGGTGGAACAAACTCCAAGCCATAAAGTTAATGCTCCTCCTCAGTTGAAGAATCTGTGGGTTCTAACAGATTTGGCAGAATTTCCCTGAGCTCAGGCTCTTATTTAATCGAAGGCCTCACATGATGTGTCATTTCTAGAGCAAATTCAGGATCCCAGTGCTTACTCTCACTGCAACTCTATATTAGAAATAGATGAGTTTTGAAGACTGAAGCATGAACTCTCATTTCATAACATGGGAAATAACAAAATTAAACTAAATAATAAATCAACTGCAATGGCAGGTACATTAATATTCTTGTATACTTCAAGGAGAAAAATACCACCTCATGTTGCAATTGTCTTCTAAAAGTTGGGGACAAAAACCCTTTTAATACAAGATAGAGCTATGTCAGTGTACTTTTAGGAGGAATCTGCAGAGAGTTCCTCAGGTAGGGGACTTTGTTGAGCTTGATGGAAGCCCCACAGAGATCAGTACCTCGGCCAACTGCAGAATTTGTTTAATTCCTTGTGGCATTGTCACATACAGAAGCATTTAATGGCAGAAACTGTGTGTTCCAAACATAGTCCTGCAGATGACTTTTTTCTGACCTTGGACTAGGAGCCTGGCTATAGAATTGCCTTTCCAGACATTCGCTTTTGTTCTCTAAGATAGCAGTAACCTTAAGAAACAGTAGATAACATACCCAAGTAAGAGGTCTGGGAGGCTTAAGCTAGCAACAATGTTTTTTTGCCAGTATCTTAGCATATTTTGGAACTGGAAATAACAGATTCATTTAAATGACTTTACTTTTATGTGGGAAGTTCAGAGCCTTGAAGAAAAATGAAATGAAACACTGCCTTATTTTGCTGAGGTGTCTGTCTTTATCTAGAAAGTCTAGCATTAAAATGCCACTCCCAGCTTCTGGGGAACCACTGGAAGTATCCTTTTGTCTGGACTAAAGGATGACAATTCTTTTCAGTTTTGGGGGAGGTTTGACTTGAGATAGGAAAGTCTGACTGGGTGATCTTTTGAGACCCTGTCTGAACTGTCATGTGGCTGTACTCAATCATCAATCCTTAGTGGACTCCAATGACACTATCTCTACCACTCACACATACATAGGCTTTCATAGACCTGTGCATTTAGACTTTGGAGGAAGACCTTTAGAGAGGTTACAAAAAAGACATGTGTGCAGAAAGAAGGGAATACAAAATGACAAGGGCATGCACAGGAAACAGCAAGGCTGAGAACAACAACACGAAATACTTTGAGTATGTGCCTGAGACTCCAGTGTCTGTTCCCTGTTTGTGGAGCCAAGAGGCCAGCCCCGTGCTGGGAATTCTTTCCTGTGCCTCTCACAGGTGAAAATCAGGATCGCTTGTGAAAGAGAGGCTCCAACATTAAATCACAAATGTAAACCAAAGAAAAGAAGCAGCCTCCACAGAAGTAGTTCATCTCTCTCTTTTCTTTTTAACAAGTGTCAGTGTGTGTGTGTGTGTGTGCATGCATGTGTGCATGCTTTTACATGTACATGGATGCACACATATGTAGAGGCCAACATTGGAGTCTTTCTCAATCCTTTCTCACTTTGGTTTTTGAGGCATGGTCTCTCAATTGAACACAGAAATAAAGGATCCAGCTTGTTCTGGGGATCTGGTCTCTCCCTCTAGAGTGCTTAAATTGCAAGTGGTTCTCTGTGTCCACCAGGAATTCTTATGGGTTTTGGGGATTTAAACACTAGTTCTCAAGCTTGTACTTTACCAACTGAGCCATCTTTCCAGTAATCTCCATTACTCAGTGAGATAAGACCCAATGTGAACACTATTATGCTTCAAAAAGTGGATATGATTGCATAGGGTCAGAGTCTTATTGTGGAAGTCTTCAGATATTACTGTCATAGGAATGATGCCATCCGATGAAGTACAGCTTTACAAAACTATAAGTTTAGATATTTATATATTAGAATTAATAGTTTTACCATCAACATAGGGATTTAATAGTTTCCTGTTAATATTTACATTAAGAATAGCCAATGTTTATGAAAATGCATGCCACTTTTCATTATTTTTCCATTCAGTACATGTCTGTCCTCACATGCCTGATATTGTTACCATTATTATTCAGATTTGAAAGATACAAATTTTAAACTAACGAGCCTGAAGCTCAATATGGGCAGCACACTCAAGAAGACAAGTCATGGCTACTTTTGCTTGTGTCCTATTTTAGTTTTATAAAACAGGGTGTTAAGGAATTATGATTATCTTTCAGGAATCAAACAGCAGATGCTCAAGTAAATAATGAAATGTGTGATTTCCTTCTGAACAGGATGTGGCCATACTGTTTTGTCATGAATCACTATCCTCTCCTGTCTAGTCATGAACATTCAGTGAAAGGTCTTAGTTTCAAAGGAGTGCTGAGTTCGAAAATGTGTCTGTCCTAATCCTGTGAGAGGAATTGGGCAGGCAGCAGAGGACACAAGATTCAGCTTCAGCTTAAGATGGAAAAATGATCGTATCTTTCTGGCAGGCGAGAGGAACTCATGCTGATGCTTTAGTTTCGTTTCTGCTCCTGTGATAAAGTACCCTGCACAAAAGCAGCGTTAGCAGGAAAATGGATTGCTTAGCTTACAGTTCCAGTTTATACTTTATCATTGCAGGGAAGTCAAGGCAGGAACCCGAAGCCGCTGGTCACATCCACAGAAAAGAGCAGAGACAAAATATGCGCACGCATGTCTACTGCTCATCTCTCTTCACGACCCAGGATCCAAACCAGGCTAGGTATGGTGCCACTCCTGCTGGATGGGGTTTTCCCACATAAAGTAATGCAATCAAGACAACCCACTCCAGGCACGCCCACAGGCCAAGCTGATCCAGAAAATCCCTCACTGATACCTTCTTTCCAGGTGATTATGAAAAGCTGACATTAAAACTATCACAGTTAATTTCAAATCTTTGTAGAATATCTTGGCTAGCCAGCCCATTTCCTTTTGCCCACCGCATGCTCAAATAGAATTCCACAGACGGTATTATAATCTTCACTCTCTTTGGACTCTTTTAGAACTTACTGGCTCCTTGTAGGTTGGTACATTGGCTAAGGAACTCTTTATCTGAACTTCTCCTGCTCTGTGCTGGGGTAGGGGCTTGACTGAAAGAGTGGAACTGTCTATTCAAAAGAGCCTGATTGCTGAATTTGACCCTTTAACAAAAGATCTGTAGGACAGTGAGGAGTCTTTGATGTCACAAAGCTTTTTCAAACTTTGCCACGGAATTAAACATTTCTAAGAGCAAGTATGGGTAGCATTCAGAATCCTGTTGGGTGTGATGATGAACTGATCTTCAAAGGAGCTGAGGAGGTGAAAGGTGACATGGAGCCATCAGAGGAAACAAGGTGGACACAAACTGGAGAAACACAGAAATCTCCAGGACAGAGGAGGAGACAAGAGGCAGAGCAGTGGAGGAAGGAGCTGCAGCTGAGCTACCGCACCTCTGCTCTGGGGCTTAGCACACTTACCCACATTTTGAGGCACTGGAAGGAAACCGTATGCGTGTGCCTAAAGCCCTGTGCCCTCTGACCATTCTCAATGGCTCATGGTTCCCAAGAGAGCTGTGTGCACTGCAGAGGGTACAGTGAGCGATTCCCTCTTAGCACCCAGGAGAACAGTTGCTTCCGTATGTACTCAGAGACCGCCACCAAATCTGATTGCTTTCAGTAATGTGTCATGTTGGTTTTTCTTTTTTTAAATTTAATTGTCTCTCTTCTTATGACCTCAAGGCAGAATTAAAGAGCTAGTGGGTTTCATCCTATCCACACAGTAGCTCACCTTGCATGTACAACTCTATTGTGCCCCAAGCTCGTTTGTCTTTGAGTGCCATGCTCTCTGCACAAGTGATCATTTACTGGTCTATTATACATCACTGCTTCCTAAAATATTTTTCTTTCAGATTCTGTGAAATGTATAAACCTTTAAAAGAAATGCTCTATGTCTCTCTTCAAAGTTTTTAAAAATTATTTTTTCCTGCAAGCCCGTGATAACTGAAAGACACACTGACTTTGCATGCTACTGACTTTGCATGATACTTTGCTCTGCCCAAACCTAGTAGCAGATGTCAATTCTAATAGCACAATGGCCACATTTTATCTTAAAGACAACACTTATCTGAAATGCACTCAAACTGACTTTTGAAAGATTTTTGATCAGTTCTTAAGACTTGAACATTTCATCAGCCACCTCGTGCCCCAAGGCAGCAGTCTGTACTTTTTAATTGTCAGTTTAAACTACAATTGGGGTGTGTAGTTTCTAACCTGTCAAAATATGAGTTTAAGGGCTGGAGAGATGTTTTAGCCAATAGCAACACTTGCCGCTTCTGCAGAGGACCTTGGTTTAGTTCCTAACAACAATATGGTAGCTCATAATGATCAGTGACTCCAGTGTCAGAGGATCTGGTACTTGTTCTGGCCCCTTCAGGCACTTTCACACATGTGGTGCACATAAATTCATGTACACACACACACACAAAATAAATAAATAAATACATACATAAAAACCATTTTTAAAAGGAAGTTACCCTGATAAATGATGAAGGATCTTAGTCTGAATCACTTCCCTACATGATCCCTGGTTTCCCCATCTGTTGCACGAGATTCCCAGGTCTGCCTTAATGACTCATGAAGTATTCGGAGGATCTGGGGACTGATGCATATGATATATATTTCTGTGGGGGGTAGATAGGAGACTATGTTAATATGCACAATTATTAGCAACCTGTGAGGTCTGAGAGGATGGATGACTCAGAAAGTAAAGTGCTTGTTGTGGAACAAGGGGACATGAGTTGAGATTTGCAGGGCCTACAAGAAAGCATGTTCCCGTAGCACAGGACTCAGAGCTGAGACTGGAGGCTCTCTGGGGTCTGCTGCCCACCCAGTCTCACTGAATTAGTGGGTTCCAGACTCAGCAAGATGGACTGTCTCAAAACATGAGGAGGAGAGCAGGAGAAGTACCAGATGTCAGCCTCTGGCCTCTACGTACATTCAAGCCTACAAACACTTGCACATACAAATGGATGCACACACCACATGTGCACACACATATGAGCACTTACCACAAGCACACACATGTGTACACACACATATACACATAATACCCGGGAATTTTGAGTATCAACTTTACATGGATAAAATGTTTATACGTTAAAATGATTTACATCATTTTTTAAATTGCTTGTTCTGCTTTTCAAGTTTTCACCTTGTGAAAATGTAACACAACACAGATGATACTGGAGCAGAGTATCAATATGTTTGCCTATTCTGCAGCATGTGTCCTTTCTTCACAGTGTCACCTCCAGGAAAAAGAAATGAGATTTAGCTCTTTGTTTATTAAAATGAGCAAATTAAAAGAATAAAAGTACTTCAGAAACTTATTCTAATAATCCATTATAATAATTCTAATAATTTATTTTCAAATAATAAATACTTATGAATACTTTCATTGCCGGCCCCAGTTCTCCAACATACTTCGACTTTAAAAGTTGAGGCTCTGTTGTGAGTTTATGAGATTCTGGGGTAGAAAGACACACCATTACTTCCTTCAGTGGGGATTGATTTATGATAGATTGTCTGTACCCAGTTACTCTGTAGGAGTTCCTGGTGAGGTGAGTTCTCCAGGATCCTTTATGTGAGGGTTTTAATTAAGGCTGAGCACTCACCCTTTCTGACTCTTATTTTATAAACTCAGCCTTTCTGTTCAGGTATTTGTCTCTTGTAAATGAAAGACACAATGCTAAATATGTGTGTGCCCAGAAAGAACTTGCGTGCTCTGTTGCCTGCCCCTGCTGGGCCCATCTGCTCTGCTGGCAAGATGCCCATGGGCAACCTGGCCCATTTCACTGCTACAGAACCGCCAGCATTCCAAGGGCCCATGACTACATACAGTGTGCGAAGAGCTAGATTTTTACAGAAAGCCCTCCACTGAACCGCATCTGGGTCTGTTAACACTTGACCACACATGGTGGTGCTCACATGTCATAAAACAAATGCTACTTGGGTAGATCGAAAGGGGGTAGACTGTGCTAACATCCCAGGCATCAGTGAATGTGGAGCATATGCAAACATCCCTGTTCTGCAGAAAGGTACACGGTCCTCTATCAAAGGGTTATGTAGCTATCTGGGACAGGTAAAAGCATATTTGTTGTCCTTCCCTACCTGTGAGGGCACTGAGGACCCATATAGCATGCCTTCTTTTTAGCTTCCATTTTTAGATTACAATGATATATTTTAATATATAGATATTAGTTTATTGTTCCCAGATACACACATACACATGCGGAAAAAGTCTTCCTTTCAATTGGCATTTTCATACATATCAGCTTAATATAAATAATACTTCTGAATTGATGGTCTAATGTATCATTTATATGAACTGGATCACTGAGCTATATCACAGCCACATTTGATGCTATCAGCAATGCTGAATTTTGTCATCTTTTTCTTCATTGTTTGCTTGCTTTAGATTTTTGTCAATATTCCTGAACTTTTTTATTGTTTTAGTCTTTTGATTTGTTTTAGCTATACACCATTGTTTATTTTTAGTGATAGCTCTAGAAATTAGAATATACATTTAAGTTTTTAATATAAATCTGAAAGTATCAAATAAAAGGATAGGAAGTGACACTGAGAAGCTTTAAATAGAAAGATTATAGTGAAAGACATTAAAGAGTCATTGTTGCAGGAATAGCCCTGCACTTTATAATCACTAAGCATAATACGACACAATAAATAAGATCCTAAGTAAAATGAATTACAGAGAACAAGATATGCAGAAACTTTATTGAAGTCTAGGGGGTGCACAAATGGACAGCATTGTTGCAAGAAAGTCCAGATGACCTCTGCTGCAATATTCACATTCTTGCATAGGTCTGATGAGCACTCACTGTGTACAGGCTACAAATAGACACGTTAACAAGAAGCAAATAAAAACTTCTCCTCTTGCTGTTTTCTTAACTGAGGGAGAAAGACAAGAAACACTGAATGAATGCATGCCACAATCCAGGTCATAAGAAAGACTATAAGAAAAGTGGAGATTCTGGCCAGGGAAACAGGTAACTGCAGATCGTCCCATCTCCCTTCTTCAAATCCAAGCTCCAAGCCTCATCTTCAGCTCTGTGGCAGACTACCTACCTTTCACTCCCTTCCCACATTCCCAGGGGCCTAAGCTGGTACTAGCGGAACACCTTGCTTTTCTCCCTCTTGTGGAACCCCTCAGCAACTCCTAGCTCATCCACATTCCTAAGTGTTAGTTTTCAATACATAGAAACACATTTTACCTGGAAAACCCAGTAGCCACACTTGGCAGGATCTCAGAAGCATTCCCTTACAAGGAAGATGCAGCTACCACATCCTCCTAAGAACCGAAGAGGGTAACAGAAACCAAGGAACAAAACACTTGCCCAACAAAAATGAGATATCAGCATCTAGGATTACAATCATTCCAAACACAGATACCTAGATGTCAGAATAAAAATGAAATTATTAATATTCAGGACAATATATCTTCACTATAGCCTAGCAACACTACCATAGTAGGCTCCGAGATTTGCAACATAGTTGAAACACAAGACAAAGACCTTTAAATAGCCTTTATACTTATGTTAGAGGTCCTTAAAGAGCATGAAGAGATCCCTTAAAGAAATCTATGAAAACACAAACAAAGAAATTGTTGGAGGAAATGAATAAAACAGTGCAAGGTCTGAACACAGAAACAGAATCAATGAAGAAAACCACAGCTGAAGGAAATCTGGTAGTGAAAATTTTAGCATCTTGAACAGGCACCACAGAGGCAAGATTCACCAACAGAGTACAAGACATGGCAGAGAGGATCTCAGGCACTGAGGAAAATAATGACATCTTGAATTTTGCATGCAAATGGATGGAAATAGAAAACACT
>LOJH01034167.1:1519-17822 GCA_001685095.1 Ellobius talpinus
AGCACCGAAGAGAGGGAAAGCCAAGGTCAGGACAGTCCTCCGTTTGCATGGGCTTGGGGCTTCAGTGAAGTCGTCCTCTCCACCAGCACGTTTCAGTATGCGGCCCTGCCTCTCCACCAGGGCATGGGCTTCCACAAGACTGGCGAGTCCTTCTCCTTTATCTCCAGACTAAGGAAATCTCCAGTGATACACTTAAAGTATTANAGCACCGAAGAGAGGGAAAGCCAAGGTCAGGACAGTCCTCCGTTTGCATGGGCTCGGGGCTTCAGTGAAGTCGTCCTCTCCACCAGCACGTTTCAGTATGCGGCCCTGGCTCTCCACCAGCACGTTTCAGTATGCGGCCCTGGCTCTCCACCAGGGCATGGGCTTCCACAAGACTGGCGAGTCCTTCTTCTCCTTTATCTCCAGACTAAGGAAATCTCCAGTGATACACTTAAAGTATTACCTCACTTCTGCTCAGGAGGGGGACCCATGTGTATGTCAGTCAGGATCTGATTGCTTTTGTAGTAGGAACAAAAACCCCCAGCTATTCCAGGTGCAAAAGCACTAATCCTCGCATTCAAGTACAGCTGAGTCAATCAATGTGTTTGTGGGTGAGGCGGGGCAATGGCCACTCTTTGCTATACATGCTTTCCGTGGTATCCTTTATCTAACACTTTGGTAATGTATAAAAAGCAACACTAAGCAATACAAGTTTATTTAGCTTGCAAATCTTTGGATCATCTGCTCATCCTGGCAGGAAACTTTCGGGGTCTCGGGATGTCTTGGGTTGGCTGAAGTGTGTTCCCTGTTCTAGCAGGGCCAGCTTAGGCAGGGTTCCAGGTGTTTACATGGTAACCAAAGCAAAAGCATAAAGAAGTGAGGCCTTTTCCAAACTCTGAGGTGTCAGATGCAGAAACATCCAAGACATAGGTGGAAACTCTCCCACCTCTCGTAGAGGAACTGCAGTCACAGAACCAAGGGGCAGGATATGGCCCTGGGAGCAGCAAGGCCGCATGCTCAGCCACCTCTGCACGGGTGAGCAGAGTGGGTGGGGCGGGAGCGTAGGGTGCTTTAAAAACTGTTCCCAGTCTTTGGCCGCTGACTGGTCTTGGATCTTGTGGAGCAGCATGCTGTCTTCAGTTAGGCTGGTCATGCAGTGTTCCTGTAGCCAAAGAAGAGCTACAGGCTCAGTAAGACTTGTAGATGTCACCCTTGGGACCCAGCCTGATCCTAGTATCTGCCCACATTGCCCCTGGAGTCCTGGTTTCCCTACATGCCTCCGGCCTGACCATGTGCTCCTGTAAGCCTTGATGTCTTAGGATTGTGACAATGTTTGGATGGCAGTACAAATATCAAATGCTACCAATTTGTGTCTTTTAAAATGGTTAACTCCAGGTATATGCACGCCTTTAATCCCAGCACTCAGAAGACAGCGCGAGGCTGGAGGCTTTCTGTGAGTTCAAGCCCAGCCTCACCTACAAAGCAAATTCCAGGCCAGTCATAACTACATAATGATACACTATCTTAATAATAATTTTAAAGATAAAATGGTTAAGTTTAAAATTTGTGAATGTCTTCTCTCAATAATTTGAAAATGGAGAGAGCTCTAGATGTGTCTAAAATTCTCAGGTTCACAAGTAGTGTATGGAAAGTACACCGGTGTGATACTGTTGAGGGAGCACACGCATGCAGCTGAGCACACACGAGTGCTGTGTGTGTGTACTTATGCAGATAGGCCAGAATTTTGACCTTAAATGTTTTTGGAGACAGTGTTTTTTCACTGGCTAGAACTTGCTGCTTTTAGCTAGACAAGCTTCCCATTGCTGGGATTACAAATACAAGCCCCATACACCTGGCTTTTTTGTGTGGGTTCTGGAAATCTGGGGGCCTGGGGGGTCAGACGCAGACCATTCTTCTGGCTATCTGTCCTTCCCCTGCTGGAGTTCTGTGGGGAGAAGCTGCTGTTGTTCTATCTGCAGACACACAGCCACAAGGAAAGTGCAATGAACCGTTCTAAACCTCACCTCCACTGGTGCAGAGGCCCCGAGGGATCTTCTTGGCCAGTTTGACACCATATTCTGCAATGAAGGAACACCAATGATGCTTGAGGAACCCAAAAGTCTGCAAGTATGATTTGGGAGTGAGGGAAGGATGTTGCTTCCATCGGATTGATGTGGGCATAAATTCAAGCAAACCCATGAGTTGCGGGGATTCTACAGAGAGGCAAAATGTAGATGTATGGGTTGCAGAAGGATTCATTTGTGTGTGTGTGTGTGTGTGTGTGTGTGTGTGTGTGTGTGTAGGGTAGGAGAGTGATGGTTTTCTACAAAGCAGGAAGGAACAAGGGCATGGACCAGGATGATTTTAGAGCTCAGTGGCTTGGATCCAGCAGTGAGTAAACCTGGAATGTTGACTCCAGAATTCCTGTTCCTTCAGCTAATAAATAATTCAACTTGAAGGACACGATTTTATTCTGAATATGGCAAACATGCAAAGACATTAATATTTCTGAACATGCATCACTGTTTCCTAACTGTAGATGTAACATAACCAGCTGCCTCATGCTCCCGCCTCTGTGCATTTCCTGGATGATGGCCTGTACCCTCAAAGAATGAGCCAAATGAAACCCCTCTGAGTAAAAATGGTTCCTGTTGTGTGATAGGTTATTGGTTAAAGTATCATCTACTTTTTCAGTTTGGTTTTTAATTTGTAGGCACATGTATTCCCCTGGCACACACATGCGCACTTGAGGGTGTGGGTCTACACAATTGAAGTCTGCCAGCCTGGTCTCCTTCAAATTCTCTGCAACTGCCCATATTCCTCTCTTCTCATTTTAAAAAATTACAGCAAATGTACGTAGCACACAACTGGTTTTTGTACATTTTTAAAGTTTTCTGAGGACAGATTAGGTTTTCAATACTGTGTAGTTATTGGAATGTTGCAGTGCTCAAGGCTGGCTACTTAATTTGGGGCTAGTTCTAGTCCTCAGAGCAGCCATCCCTTGACTCTCTGTGTTGGAACTAACATCTTGTGACTATAGATAAAAGCCTTCTAGAATCTATTAATTTGTTGAGCAGTAGCTTCCACCGATCCAAAAGCTAAGACTGCATCAGATAGTATCTGATCCTGTAGTAAAGCTTCCCTCCTCTTGCTCTGCTTGCCTCTCTGATGTTCTTATACATTTGAAACATGCTTTGATTCTTGATGTTCTTTATGCTGGAAAACTATACAAACTTTATCAAACTGTTTCCATATTGGATCATGGAATTTGGGGTAACCTAAATCTGTGCTCCCAGGCTATGGTCATCCAAAATGGCGCCAGAATAAGTCTCTGGTTCCTTTAAGATGAGAGCTGTGGCTTTTGTGTCCAGTGGAGATCAGAATAGGGTGTCAGATCCGCTGGAACTGTTGTGAACCATCATGTGGGTACTGGGAATCAAACCCAGGTCTTCTAGTAGCACCACAAGTCCTCTTCATTGCTGAGCCATCTCTCCAGCCCTGGTTAACCTTTCCAATAAAATCAATGTGAAAGTATTCGATGGGGAGAATCCAGTTTAAATTTTACCAGTATGGCTGGACATGGTTATAATCCCAGGCTGAAGCATGAAGACAGCGAGTTTCAGGTCAGCTTAAGCCATACAGTGAAAGGCTATCTCAAAAACAAAAATAAACAAAATCTAATGTGGGCATTGTTAAATCAAGTTGTATTAGGAACAATTATTTAGACTTAATGGAGACTCATGGCCAGTAGAAGGCTTGAGTTTTAGAATTAGCCTGACTAGACAAAACAATGGGTTAAGGCTTCTGCTGGTCATGTGCCCAAAGCTTGTATTAAGTACAGATGTTGCAGGAGAAGGATAAGGGGGCATTTTTCTTACCAGTTAATGTTTCCTGTTAGTTGCATCTTGGCTCAGCCCTGTGTGAAGGAGGGAAGGGCGTCACCTGTCACATAGAGACAAGCAGAATTAGGTGAGCATGACCTAAGCTTGTGGGGACTAGGGAACAGGGAGACAGAGAAGTCTCAGCCTTACCTTGAAAACTGGTGGTTCCTTCAGGAAAGCATGGCTTGGCATAAAGATGGTGCCTGGGGAACTCAAATGGTGCGTGAGATTGGGACCATTCTGAGAAGGGAGTGGGTGTGACCATGAACAACACGGAGTGCTTTCCCCCAGACACTGCAGATGTGAGAGGCTCTACTTCGGAGGCATGCAAAAGCAGCTGGGAGCGTGGTGACTATGTTGAGTAACCTGGATGTGCTTGAACTTAATGTAGGATGGATATGAGGGGCTGTGGAGTGGGCAGATGAGACTGAATCTGCAGCCCTTGCCTCCCTGGTGAGAGACAGGAAGGTGAGCAGGAAGAAAAGGGCAGGGAATCCTGCTCCTCAAACTTGCTTGCTTCCTGTCTCAGCCTGGGATTGAGGCATGTACCACCATCCATCAGTAAAAAAAAAGTGTGAACTGGGTTCTTCCTAGTATACATGTGCCCATTCTGTGTCTGGGAGAGTCACATGCTGTGGGACCATGGTCTTGTACCCTGTAAAGACTTGTTACTTGTATTTTAATAAAATGCTGATTGACCAGTAGCCAGGCTGGAAGTACAAGCAGGGAGACCAGAATAGAATTCTGGGAAAAGGAAATGTTCAGTCTGCAGTCATCACCCAAACATAGAAGAAACAAGATGAGAATGCCTCACTAATAAAAGGTACCAAGCCACGTGGCTAACACAGACAAGAATTATGGGTTAATGTAAGATATAAAAGTTAATAAGAAGCCTGGGCTAGTAGGCCAATCAGTTTATGATTAATGTAGACATCTGTGTGTTTCTTTGTAACTGAATTGTTGTGGGACTGGGCGGGGCAGAAACCTCTGTCAACAGTCACACAGCTACCCCTTCCCTGACTACTCCATGCACATCCTCCCTTATCTTTCCTCCCTTGCTTCCCATTCTACCTCCTTTCCCCCATTTCTCACTTCTATCTTGTTTTCTTTTTGAAACTTAGATTTATGTTCTCATTATTCATGAGTATGTTTTTATCTTTTTTCATTGTTTTTGATTTATGATCTCTTGGAATTCCTGATTTCTCATTTTCTCTTCCCTTTAAAGGCTTTATTTCAACCATTCTAGCTTTATGTCATATCTTTAAACTCTTAAATTTATTTTTATGTGTATGAGAGTTTTGCCTGTGTATGTGTATATGTATCATGTGTGTAGAAGCCAAAAGAGGGTACTGAAACCCCTGGAAATGGAGTTATGGATGGATGGTTGTGAGCTGCCAAGTGGGTACTGGTAAACAAACCTAGGTCTTGTACAACAACAGTCAGTACTTTTACACATTGCCCTATTGCTCCAATCCCTCCCCCACTTCGGTGCCTCTATTATCTATCTCTATCTCTTTATCTATCATCCATCTATCTATCTACTTGAGTCCACATGTTCCTAGGCAATACATTTATTTTAGCTTTTTAAACTTTATTTAATCTATTGACAATCTTGTCAGTGGGGCTGTGGTGACACACACCTTTAATTCCAGCACAAAGAGAAATCCTGTCTCTAAAACCCTGTCATTCATATATATATATATTGCTTTCTGAGAAAAGTTATCTATCCTTGTAGCCCAGGATAACTTCAAACTAAAGATTCTCCTACCTCAGTCTCCCAGATTTTGAATGAATTCTGCATTGTTTCTAACATTATCCACAGTGGAAGCAGGTGACTGCTAACCATGTTCTCTTATCTAAAATTCTTTTATGTAAATAAATCATTACCTATTCTCCCATGAAAGGACTTGAGTTGTTCCTGCTCTTTGCACTGGTGTGAAGATTTTGCCTTTAGCCTTCCTGGGTGGGCAGTGGGCTACACTGTCCCAGAGTGCATCCTTAGGACTCAACTGTTTTGTTTCATGAATCTCTTAGGCATAGTAATTACAACTTAAAATGTAACTTTGGCTCTCACGAGGGATCTGGAGGGGTGGCTCCATGATTAAGAGCATTTGCTGCTTTTACAGAGGACCTGGGCGATCCCAGCAACCCCATGACAGTTCACAATCGTGAACAAAGATTCCAGAAAAGAAGCTGTGTGACCGCAAATGAAAAAGCTCCTGGAAGGAGTCTGTGTACAGACACTGATCAACAGCCTGGAACTCCAGTCTTGGAGAAATTGGAATGTTGCAGGTTCAGAGGCTAATTACCTTATTATCTTGGGCTAGTTTTAGCTTCTGGAACAGCCATTCCTTGACCCCTCTGTACTGGAACTAACATCTTGTGACAATAGATAAAAAAACCTTTTAGAATCTGTTAACATAGCAGACAACCAACTTCCATCAACCCCAAAGCTAAGGGTGTCAGCAGGTACCATCTAGGCCTATGGAATAGGTCCTCTCTTCTCGCTGTAACTGCTCTGTGGTGTACCCACCAATGTATTTTAAACTTGTCTTATAGACAGAAGTTTCTGTCCCACCTGGTCCTGCAGATTAATTATAAACTGTTTGCCCTATTAGTTCAGGCTTATTAACTAGTTCTCACAACTTAAATTAATCCATAACTCTTATCTATATTTAGCCACGTGTCTTTGTACCTTTTCTCTTATCATCTTGCTTCCTTTGTGTTTGGCTGGTGATTGCATCTTGGCCTTTCCTCTTCCCAGAATTCTCCTAGTCTGGCCGCATATACTTCCTGCCTGACTACTGGCCAACCAGCATTTTATTAAACCAATACAAGTGGCAAATCTTTAGTGTTCAAGAGCATTATCCCACAGCACTTTTTTTTTGTTCTGTAAGACTATAAAATCTTCATGAAACTGCCTCCACACTGTAGCACAAAAACCTGAGTCTGTGTTCCCAGACCATGGTCACTCACATACACTCTAGAATAAGCTATGCTCTTTATTCCTTTGAGGTGAGAGTTGCTTCTTTCATCAACACAATCATCTGTAACTCCAGTTCTGGGGAATTCAATGTCCTCTTCTGTCCTTCACAAATACCATGTTTATGTGTGGTGCTTGTTTACATTCCTAGAGAAATTCTTATTTTCTCTCAAAATGTTTTTGCTTTTTTAATTTTTTAATTTTGGGGGGCGGGGGAGGTGTCTAAATCAGGGTGAAAAGACACCATGACCATGACAACTCCCATAAAGGAAACACTTAATTGGGGTGGCTCGCTTACAGCTGCAGAGGTTCAGTCCATTATCATCAGGATGGGAAGCATGGCAGCATGCAGGCAGACATGGTGCTGGAGCAGCAGCTGAGTCCTATATCCTGCAGGCAACAAGTCACTGGGTGGTATCCTGAGCAAAGGAACCCTCAATGCCCGCCCCCTCAGTGACACTTGCTCTAACAAGGCCCCACCCACTCTATCAAAGCCACACCTCCTAATAGTGCCAGTCCCTATGAGATTATGGGGGCCAAGTACATTCAAACTACCTCGGGGGGCATATGTGTATATGCACAGGTATCTTCCTCAGTTGCTTCCCACTTCATTTTTTTAAAAACTTTTTAAAGAACCTGCCATGTGTGTAAATGTGAGGCCACCTGCTCCTGCCAAGAGCAAGACCCACCCTCCAGAGCTGAAGAAATTTAGGGACAAGTTAAATGATGGCAGACGTGTACAAGGAATACCACTGTTACACTAAGCCCCTTATGTGTTGTGAGGAAGGAGACAACACTTACGGGTTCCAAAGATTTTAGTAAATCACCACATAAGCTGGGTCATTGATGGATCAGGGCGGCAGGACAAGGACTTGGGTACAAAATCCCAATTTTCACCAATCAGAAGTTAAAGATTAGGGACCTTCCCTGTGTGGTCCATCATTGCCAACTGACATACAATGCAAACCTTTCAGTCCCATCCATCAGACTGATTTGTTCCTTGACTATGACATAGCATCAGGTCATGTACATTTCCATATGAAGCCTTGCTAGATAAACTTTTGATACTCAAAAATATTTTTAACCTTTATTTTTATGTTTTATATGTTTATATGTTGTACAGCATTGTCAGGCAGTGATTGAGGAGGCCACAGGGCCTCAAACCCCCTGGAACTGGAGTTACAGTGTGAGCTGCCACATGGATTCTGGGAAGGAAACACGGGTCCTCTCCACTGAACCTCTCCAGACTTCCACTTCATTTCTGAAAGGACCTCTTATTACTAATCGAGGCTGTCTCCATCAAGCTCCTGGGATAAGCCTGTCACCTTCCTGGCACTCGGATTACAGCAAACACTGCCCTGGTTTTTTATCTAGGTGCTGGGGCTTGAACTCAGGTTTTCATGCTACAGGGCAAGCACTTTACTGAATGAGCAATATACCAAGCCCTAGTTTCAATTTTTATAAGAATACATATACCTATAAAGAAGTCTGTGGGTTTGTTGTGCAGGACATCCTGTGCTCCTGTAAACAATTTCTGTGACTCCTCTGCTGTTCAGTAATGGCTTTGTGCTGCTTCCTCATCAGCAAGGCTGAGAATAAGTGTCAAGTATCCACACACATGTGCACAGTTCCTTCTCCCAGTCCCCTGTACAGGGAGTGCTATTTGGGGTATTATTGTCTTATTTGTCTGATCAAAGAGCTGACAAGAAGCAGTATCATGGATTGTTTGGTCTCAAAGTTTGAGGGTGCAGTCTATCATGTGGAGAACCGCAGGGTGGTAAGTACGGGTTCAGCTGTGGTGGGAAGCAGATAAAAATGAGTCACGGTATTCAGCTCACTTCATTTTTATTCTGCTGGAACTCCAGCCCATGGGATTGTATCATCCACATTCACGGTGGGATTTCTTGAAGTGTAAAATAATTGCTCTTATCAATAAAAACCAGGAGTTAGATATCAGGGTAAACCTTGAAGGATCAGAGAGGCAGAGGAGGAGCCATGTACACTATAAAGATTTGGCACTCAAATTGGTTTAATAAAAAGCTGATTGGCCAGTAGTCAGGCAGGAAATATTGGCAGGGTGACCAACCTAAGGATGAGAAGAAGGGCAGAGTCAGAAGCCACCAGCCAGATGCAGAGAGAGATGAATGTGCCATGCTAATAAAGATATTATTATATTTTAATATAATATAATATAATTTATATTTTAATATAAAAATAATAAAATTTCCACCATGTGAAAGAGTGTAAATAAGGAATATGAGTTAACTTAAAATGTACAAGCTAGTTAGCAAAAAACTTGAGCCATTGGCTGAGCATTTATAATTTATATTACGCCTCTGAGTGATTATTTGAGAGTGGCTATGGGACAGAAAAATTCCATTTAAATTTCTTTCTCACTTAAGCTTCCCTGGAAATGTCTCTGAAGACATGCCCAAGATGTTTCTCCTGAATTCCAAAGCCAGTCAATTTTACAAGGATCTATAAACATATATAGTATGTTTAGTTTAAGCTGAGCTACATAGTAAAACTAGTACCTTATTCTTCCCCTAGGTTTTCGTTTTCATTATATTTATTGGTTATTCAATCTCCAACTGTCCTAAATTTCCTTCACCATCACCTTCTTTCCAAAGCCTCTGACCTCTAATCTGGATTGATCACTCTGTGAAGCACAGTGCAGATTCTTAGAGAGCCAACCATAAGTTACAGGTGTACAAGACCCAATAACAAGAAGACAATGGTGTTGATTGCCTTTCTAGAGTGGCAATTCAGGAAAACAAACAAACAAAAACAAACAAAACAAACAAAAACAAACAAAAAACCCATCAGCAACCACTTCTGTAGCAACAAACTTTCTATTTCTAGCTCTGTTCTGAGCTTGCTTGAAGCCTTCCTGTTAGGTAACAGCACTCCTGTGCTTGTCCCGGGTAATAGGACTATCTAGTCTGGCCAAGGTGCCTGGTCTCCATGTTCTGAAGACAGCAGAAATGCTCTAAAGCTCCTTTTCCTATTTCTCGGGTCTCAAATCATGGAATCAAGTGGAGGGTTTGTTCAGTCTTGCTCCATCTGTCTTAAGCTGATTCTGGATTTGGGGAGCAAAGATGGATGAATACTGTGATAGATTGGGCAAGGAATTGGAGGAGTATGTATGTATATTCGACCACGCCCAATTAGGAACTTGCCACAGGTCCTCTGTAGAAGAGAAACCTAACAACCTAGGCTGACCAAGAAATGGCAGTGGACAGAGAGCAGGCACCCTTGTACAGATTTTACCCTAGAGTCTGAGGATTCCTGGGTATTTCTAGATACCTTAGCTCTCTGAAAATTAGGGAAGGAACTCAGAGCTAGTGCTGCTCAGACTAAGAGAACTGAGTGTGCATCTGTGTTCATGTTCCTAAGAAATGTAATCCCCTAATAACAAGAGTGCCCCCTGGAGGGCAACATTATTTTGTTAAACTTTTCCCTGTGAGCTCTCTGACCAGCTGTCCCTGGCAAGTGTTTTGTGACCACCTGGAGACTGCTATAAGCAACCGAACTACATAGGCTGAAATCACCTAGCTCCTAGCAAGCAAAGATGCAGGTCACAATAATGATTCAGAGTGGTCTAATTTCATAGCTAGACAGAACAATCATTTGAGATACAAACATGGTTTGACATGCCTGAAATCCCTGTATTTGGGAGGCCAGGGATGATTGTTGTTGACTTTGAGACCAGCACTTCCACTCTACCACGCCTGGTTTTGCATTAAAATTCTGTCCTCTTTGCCCAAACCCTCACTCCAAACTGTAGGCCTGGTGATCACTGCAAAACTGGGTTGTGCTAAGCTCTGAAAGGGACAGACAGCAGGCAAGCAGTTCTAGAACAAATCACAGTAGGACAGAAGCAGCAGCAGAATACTGTTAGGGCAAGTGTGTGGTGGTGGGAAGGGGGCAGGGCAGTCTCATCACCTGAGGAATGAGGCCTGAAGTGGGGACTCTGGCTTTTGCAGAGTACAAAGCACAGATGGAGCTATACACAGCAGGGAAGCCATCTTGTGCTCTGGGAGAAGAGTCTGCAGGTGGTACAAAGTACTGGCCACAAGGCGGAGGCTACAAAAGATCTTTGCACACAGAAGCAGGGAGACCTCAGCTCTGAGAACTGTTCCCTATTCCTGTTTCCATGAACCCTCGAGTGCTAGATCTGAACGCTCTTGGAGGACATCTGAACAACCCAGTGTTGGGCCCAAGGAATCATGATTTCCATCCTGCCTAAGTTGCCTTGCAAAGGAATTCTATTGTGAATGGGAACCCACAAGTCACAGCATCTCGGAGGGGGTTTTGATGTTTTCATTTTATAGGTGACCGAGCACCCTTCCCCTGTATCTTCTGATATCTTAAGGGTACAAGCACAAGTTCGGGCTGGATGACGTGACTGCTCATGGGGCACTGGGGGCAGGACCAGCCTTCATAACCTCTCAGGGAGTCTTCTGAGGTAGCCACTGGTCATGCTGCCGCTCCCACTGCAGGGGGTGGGAGGTGTCTGCTGAATATACAGCACATTCTTTCCTTGGCTTTGGGATTTAGCTGTGATTCCCAGTTATAAGGGGAAGAGAGCTTTCTGTATTCTGCTCAGGCACTGGATTAAGAACAGAGTGGGAATCATTTATCAACACTTCTTTTCCAAAAATTGTCCTGTGTTGTAAAAATTGTTTCACATTTATATTGTGAGATGATGGATGGTCTGAGGCTTCAATTTCGCAGACAAATGAGCAAGTGAAGGGAGACCTGCTGGAGAAGGCTGGGAGCCTTTCTGGGAGACTCTGGTGATGCAGATTTCACACAAGCCCGTGATGAGCAAGAGCAGAACTTATGCACCATGCTATGATTCAAAAAGAAGCCACATTTCATTTTCTGAGACCCACATCCCTACACACAGCAGGCCAGATGCTGCCCAGCTCCTGCTCCTCTCCCGACGGGGAAGAAACGACTTCGTGCTGCTTGTCTCCTAGGAGTCAATCAGCAGTGGTTTGTTTTCTGAAAGCATAAGAATACACACAACAGGGACTCCTCCTTGGTTAGAACTCAGAGTCCACCATACGGTAGGGCCTGTGGGCATGGCCTCAACAGAGAAAGGGAGGGCAGATTCCCAACCACAGCCACTCCAGCCACCACTGCCCATACCCCAGAGTACTAAGCTACACACAGACAAAGAGAAAGCTTTATTAAATCACTCATTAAAGAATAAATTAGGCTTCTAAAAAAGTATTCCTAGGCTCTGAGGAAAGTCAGTCCCAAGGCACTTTTCTCCCCAGGAGTTGGTTGGTCACTTTCTGTGGAAGAAAACACAGGATTTGAAGTCAGACGCAGTCACTAGGTAGCTGGCCATCCTCACCTCGGCATACTTCTGAGGAGATTCTCCTACATCTTGTGTATGTTACTCACTTACAGACATAATGGCAATTAGGAAAAATGTGTTCTTTAAAGTGTTTTGGAAAGAAGGTCAATAGGCACCCCTTCTCTATAGAAACAGACACTAGAATGGTGATGGACTGACCAGCAGCTGACAACACCCAGCACAGCAAGGGCCCATGTGATGCTAACACAGCAGGAAGGCCATGCAGCTCCTGGGGTCTCCCCAATGCCCAGGCTCCTGGGTGCTCCAGACACGGTTTACAAGTCTCACACTAGTCTGATCTGGTCTTTAGCTTCTGCCTTTCAGAGCCCTCTACATAGTAGAAGCCTGCGAGAAAATCAGAGCTGTGAAGAACATGACCCTTCAAGCAGTGGCCAGTGTGGCTTCTAAGGAAACTAACTGGTACCCTGCCCTAGGAGGCTCTTGGCAGGCTCAATTCTCTAGCCTCTAACTCCCTGCTGACTCACAGACATTGTTATTTACATTGGAATTGCAGCTCAGCCATGAGGGCTAATTGCCTGTGTGAAGTCTGGTTTAGCTGCGGACACATGAAAAGTGCTGAATCACAGCCGCCTAATGTTTGAAATCTCAGCACTCAGTCGCTGTATTCAAGTGTTAGTCAGGCTGGTTCTATTTCTCTCCGCTGATAAGCCTGATCCATCCGTTCATGGACAGAGCGTCAACCCAGCTAACCGTTTTAAAGTGCTGAGCTCGCAGTCGGTAGGATTTATATTCTGATTTCCTCTTCTCTTCTTCTCTCTTCTTCTTCACTTCTGGAAGCTGCTCATAAATCCTAAGGGCATTCATGAAAAGACAGAAAGCAGTAGTTATCTGGCATGAAGGTACATGATGGCTCTCCCAACACCTCTGGTTCTATGCTGCCTAAGCATCCAGCCTGTGGACAGAGCCAGCCCCTGATAAGCATCCATGTCCATGGATGTGGAGAGTCTGGCCCTGGGATGCCCACAATCTGGAAGAGAGATGAATGAAAATAGAAAACATTGATAATACTGCTTATTTCCTCAAAAGGAATAAAGGGAATAGGTAAAATTATGTTTTCCATGCTATCTGCAAAACTATATAGTTTCAATTTAACAAAAAGGTATAACTAAGTATATACACAGATGTACACAGACACACACACACCATCAGGATCAGCTGAGGTATCCCAGACTAGTCTGGAACTCAGTCTAGCCTTAGTTTACAAAATGCTGGGATTATATATATATATATATATATATATATATATATATATGCAACACCATATCCAGCTTATTATTGTATCTTTAAAAAACTTTTTGGTTAACATACAAAGAAATGGACTTTACTGTGACACGTCACACGTGTATCATTGCTTTTCTTATTTGCTCTCCTCGTCCTCTCTACTCCTCTTGCTGGTCCCCTTCTTTCCAAAATAGTTCCCCCTTTCTGTTTTCATGACATACACACTCCTTAGCCTCTTGTAGTCTCTCCATTCTTCAAGTATGCCTTTCTACTTTATGTTCTACATATGAAGAAAATACCGCATTTGTCTGAGTATAGCTTATTTTGCTTAACACAATGATTTCTAGTTTTACCCACTTTCCTGGAAATATACTATCAGTCTTTACAGCTGAAAAAAAACCCATTGTATATATGCACCACATCTTCTTTACCCACTCATCTGCTGATGAATACTGGAGCTGATTCCATTTGCTGGCTACTGTGAACACTGCTGCAATATGCATGAACATGCAATTATTTCTGTGATATGTTGACATAAAGCCCTTCAGGCGTACATCCAGAAGTGGTATAGCTGAGTCATATGATAGTTTTACTTTCAGGTGGCTGTAGTGGTTTATATCCCCTCCCACAGTACACTTCCTCTCCCCATGCCCTCACCAGCATCTGCTGTCATTTGTTTCCTTGATGCTAGCCAGTCATTCTGACTGGAGACGAAATCTCAAGAAGGGTCTTGATTTGCATTTCGCTGATGGCTAAAGATGTTGAACACATTTTCAAATATTTATTGGCCATTTGATTTTTCTGTTGTGAATTGTCTATTTGGTTCATTAGCCTATTTAATGGTTGGATGATTCTTTTAACATATTTAATCTTTTTGGAGTTCTCCTTAGATTTTAGGTAATAATCCTCTGTTCCATGGTGTTATGAAATGTCACTCTTGTATCATATGTTTGACCACTGGGTCCCCAGCTGGTGGCACTGTCTAGAAAGGTTGTGGAACCTCACTGGAAGAAGTGGATCATCAAAAGGGATGGGCCTTGAGCTTGGACCTACTTCCTGTTCACTCGCTACTTCCTGAGGGGTGCAATGTGAAGGTCACCCAGCCTCCTGCTCTTGTCACCACGGCTTCCCTGCTGGCTGCCACTAAGATGGCCCTTATCCCCCTGGAACTATAGGCTAAAACAAACCCTTTGTTCCTTACAGCAACAAGAAAATAACTAAGACAGATATACAACTAGCAAAGATTTTCTTCCATTCTGTAGCCATCTCTTCACTCTGCTGATGTCTCTTTCTTTGCTATGAGAACAGAAACTTTAATTTCATGAAACTTTGTTTTTATTCTTAGAATTATTTTCTGTGCTTTTCAGAAAGTCTTCACATATCCCTGCTATCTTGATGTGTTATCTAGCAGTTTCAGTTACTATTGTATTTAAAACACAGGAAAATAGAAAGTACTAGAACAGCTGTCCCTGTAAAATATACAGTTAATGGAGAAGGGACACTTACTCTGTGGAAAGGGCCAAACAGGCTTCAGGAGCTTAGGCTTACATTAGAAATGAAGAATCATTAGGAACAGAGACAGAGAAGGGAGCAAAGTATCCAAGCTGGGGATTGTGCACTGGTAGACACGGATCTACAGAGTTGTGGTACAGGGAAACAGACGGGGAGAGGCTGAGGTAGGCTGCAGTCATGTGAAACTTACACTTCATCCTACACAGATAGGGTTCAGTGCCCCTAACTTCAAGCTGAGAGGAGCTAAAAAACAAGACAAGTGCGTGTAGGATGGAGGGAAGAATTTTGAATAATTGTTACTTTCTTCTTTCTACTTCTAAAAATATTTGCGCATCCCAACTGGGACAAACTGAGGCCCTGCCACTGGAGACAGAGCTAGGCCCGATTAAAACAGGCCTGGCAGAAACCAGAGAAGCAAATAGCTTAATAGGTGGGAGAAAGTCAAAGGGGCGGGTCAGTATGAAATTGCCAAGTCACGGTGCATGAGGAGGGCCAGCCCAATTGCAGAGGGGTTCAGCAGGCACGGACTCTAGCCCCACATTGGGTGCCAATCTTTTGCAGATTATAATAAAACAGTACCACATTTTCCAAAGATTATTACAAGTCAAAAAACAAAAAAAATCATTGAAAAGAAAGCAGTACCAAGAGTAGTGGCAAACATCTTTAACCCCAGCTTTCAGGAAACACAGGCAGATCTCTGTTGAGTTCCAAGCCAACCAGATCTACAGAGTAAGCTCCAGGCCAGACACGAAAACAAACTAACATCAATAAAAACAAACAACCCATGGTGTCAGCAGCTCCACCCAACTACCTGACTGCTCATCAGCTTCTGATAAGCCCCTAGAAACAAACTCTGTAACTTAGTTTTTGAATGGCATTCTTATGATCAATATGTGTATACCAAACTGATTAACTCATGAGTAGACCATGCTTGCAATGACACAAGATTAAAAAAGTTTCTGAAAAACTGGTCTGAAGAAATGGCTCAAACTCAGTGGTTAAGAGCACTGGCTGCTGGAATTGGCATAAAAGCAAACAGGAAGACCAATGGTATCAAATCAAAGACTTAAATATCAATCCACATACCTACAAACACCTGATTTTTGACAAAGAAGCAAAAAATATAAAACAAAAAAGAAAACATATTCAACAAATGATGCTGGCAAAACTGGATATTAACATGTAAAAGAATGAAAATAGATCCATATACAAAACTCAAGTCCAAATGGATCAAGGGCCTAAACATAAGACCAACCACACTGAACCTCACAGAAGAGAAAATGGGAAGTATACTTGAACGCATTGGCACAGGAGACCACTTCCTAAATATAA
>LOJH01034168.1:540-14306 GCA_001685095.1 Ellobius talpinus
AGAAAGAAAGAAAGAAAGAAAGAAAGAAAGAAAGAAAGAAAGAAAGAAAAGTCCCTTTTGTTACCAGAGTGAGGGCCAGAGTCTATGCCCTGGCAGCCGCAGAGGCCTATGGCTGGTCACTTGTCCTCAGCAGGCCGGTTAAGAGACATTAGTGAAAAGCAGAGAAAGGTTTATTCAATGAGGCCATCCATACCAGAAGAGAAATAAGTGAACCTGGGAACTCTCTTGTGCATCTTTGGGGTTCTGACTTGAGATGTGGGGTTAAAGGGAGGTCAAGAGCTGTGCATGATTAAACAATCCTAGTCAAAGGGTGGTCCAGTTCACCAGGGACAGATGGATCCACCAGGGCTTGTCTCCAGTCTCTCCTGACAAGTGATCTTGTCAGCAAGGTGTGAAATCTTCCTGGGAGACAAGTTACCCCTCAGGTAACACCTGAGCTTTAACCTTTCCCTCTGCCCAACCCCAGCATGAGATTGCTATGGAAATTCCAATGGCTTGGGGTCCAGTGTCTCAATAGTCTGGTAGCCAGAGGAAGGAGGGCACATCGGTGTCTCTTTGGAATCTCTTCATTCCCGCAAGGGCAGTTACACAGTGAGGGTAGACGCTGCCAGAGCAGAAAGATGAAGTGTATGTGTGTGTTTGGGGATGGGGGGGAGGCGCGGTGAGGCTGAAGTCTGGTAAAAAGAGCCCAGGGGGCTCAGGGGCCAGCCTCACTCTCCACCTGCAGGCTCTCTCCAGCTCAAGCGTCCCCCCCCNGCACCCCGTGTCAACAGTCAACATTACAGACTGTTTTATCCTTTCAAACACAGACGTTGTCATCTACATTTAAAGGTCACACCTACATGCAAAGGCATAGGTCAGCTCCCCTTCCCCCTCCTTGGCTCTTGATTTCCAAGTTGTGAGAATTAGCATCAGACATAGCTCTCCCTTGGCCCTCTTCTGGCACTAAAGTTTTCCTCTTAGTTCCGAGAGTTCCTGGGTGTAGGACAGGCCTTGAGCCTCTCCAGAGCTGGGCTTGAGGAAGCCGGGCGGCCTGCATTCCTTCTGGAGGAGGGTTTAGAGGGCGCAGGACCCAGGGCAAGCCCAAGCTTGCCTCTCTCCACCGGGAAGTCCCACTGCCTCCACAGTGCTCTTCTTTGACTAAAATACTCCACCCAGTGGACAAAGCCGAACATGGCATCTTTCTTTGTGTTTGCCTTAGGCGCGTCCTGGGGCGGCTCACTGCCGCCCTAGGGGAGAGGGGGACACTGGTGCCCAGATCCCGGTATTGTGGGGGACTTTGCCACACAGGGTTGGGAGCTCCTTTCCCCAGAGCCCTGAATGTTAGGGGCTCCTTAGGAACCTTTCCGCCTCACCAGCATCTGGAAACTTCCGAACAGAATCAAGTACAGAGAGAGCATCAGTAGGCTGACAAGCCACAAGGCTCCACTAGCGTGACTCTGATCCCAGTTTTTGACAAATGTCACTTCCTTGGGGAGAGTGTCAGCCTAGACTGGGACTGCCATTCACTTCCCAACACGTGACACTTCTCCTTGGAAACACCCCTCCCTCTGGAGTTCCTATCTTCTTAGACGGGTCTGAAGGTTATTGAATCAGGCAAACATCTGTTACCAGCATTCTCATAACTAGCCTGGGCCCGGGAGCAGAGCTCAGTAACTACGTATTAAATAGCATTGTGGAGTTACTTTGTGCCAGGCCTTTTCAAAGGTACTGCAGGTTTATTCCCTTGAGCAACTCTAGGAAGCTGGCAGTTTTGCTCCTCACACTTAACAGGTGGACAAAACGAGGGGCAGAGAGGTTAAGTACATTGCTTAAGGTCACATGGCTAGTACTGGTAGAACTGGAATTTGAGCCCAGCTGGGGAAGTCTTGCGCCTGTCTCCCACCACGTGTAACCACCAGTTTCCTCTGAGGTCCTGTATCACTTACAGAAGCCAAGAATTGCTACAGAGCTGTAGCTGGCTGCCCACACGGAGATGGCTCCATGGAAGAATCTCTGGTTTCACACTCAAGCAGATAAACTCCCTGGTTTGAGAGTACAGGAAGGAGGGAGAGGCTGTCATAATTAGAATTATTGCTGTGATGAGCACCATGACCAAAAACAACATAGGGAGGAAAGGGCTTATTTATTTCATTCACTTCTTCTTGCTTAGTATAGTTCATCATGTACCGCAGTCAGGTCAGGAACTCAAGCAGGGCAGGAACCTGGAGGCAGGAGCTGATGCAGAGGCCCTGGAGGGGTGCTGCTTACTGGCTTGCTCCACCATCCTTCTTAGAGAATGCAGGACCAGCAGCCCAGCAATGACACTGCCCACCATGACCTGGGCATTCCCCTATCAATCACTAATTAAGACAATGCCTTCAACATTTGCCTGATCTTCTGGAGTCATTCTCTCAAGGCAGGCTCCCTCCTCTCAGGTGACTATAGCTTGTGTCAAGTTGACATAAAAGCAGCCAACACAGAAACTAGTGCTTCCAGGGCTTGCTATGGGGGCAGTCACTGGAGTCATTGTATGTCTATACTCTTTTACTTTAAATGTTTTCCTATTTTATTTGAACTGAGTATCAAGTCTTCCATTTCACAGGTGAAGAAACTGAGGCTGAGCAAGGGCAGGTAATCGGCTTGTTGTCACACAGCTGTGAGGAGCAGACTCAGTCTGGCTTGGATGACATCAGATTGGTCTGCACAGGAGAGTGGCCTGCTCTGTCTCCTAGAGAGGGGGAAGCTCAACCTACATAGAATTTACAAGGCAGGGAAGAATATGGGAAAATGGGTGTTTAAATAGGAGAAATAAGAAGCAAAGCAAAGGAGGATGGAATAAAGGAAGGAAGATAGGAAAAAGGAAGGAATTAAGGCAAGAAGGAAGGAAGGAATTGGATATAAAAGTGGTAGAAAATTAAACAGGCGATTTTCAGTTATCACTGGAATGCTTGCCCAGCATTATTCTGTGGTTTCTGTTCTGTTATTCTTCATGTCGTCTCCGTATTCTTTACTTATATTTTTAAATTCCTACACCCCTACCCTGGTAAGAGGTGATTTTGTCTAGGCTGGTCCTCGACGGGTCTCACCAGTTCTATAATTTTTATTTTCATATCACTCATAATCACTGCAAACAGATTAAAGGTGAGTTTCAATTTGCTGGTTTACAAATGATTAATTCCATTTATATTTATTAAAATAATTGTGCAAAAGAAAGGTGAGTCTGTCAAATGTTTAGAGAGCACATTGGCTAAGCAAACACATACACACACATCAGATATAAAGCTATTATTTTCTTTTAGAAATTATATTCTACATGTGGTGTTTGGATGAGAATGGCCCCTAGAGGCTCATATATTTGAATTTGGTCCCTTGTTGGTGGAACTCTTTTAGGAAGGATTGGAGGGTGTGGTCTTGTGGGAGGAGGAGAGTCACTGGGGTTAGTTTTGAGGTTCTGAAAGGTCATGTCAGTCTCGGTGTCATTCTCCCTGCCTGGTGCTTGTGGAGCAGATGTGAACTCTCAGGTACTGCTCAAGCCGTGTCTGCTTGTCTCCCAGTCTCCAGCCATGATGGTCACAGACTCACCCTCTAAACCTGGAAGCAAGCCTCAGATCTTTTCCTCGTTGCCTTGGCCTGATGCCTTCTCACAACAACAGAAGAGCAGCTATGACTCTGAAGTAAATGGTGAATATCTAAAGGATGAACTTTGACAGGCAGGCAGGAGGGCTGAGTAGATAAAGGCACTTGTCACACAGCCTGATGACCTCAGTTCAATCCCTGGAACCTACATGCACAAGAAGAGGGCTAAATGGCTCCCACAAGTTAATCTCCAACCTCCACACATGTGTTATGGCACACATGTAGCCACAAACATCAAGACACACAGAGAAATAATAAATCTAATGAAGTACAGAATTTGAGGCATTTTGACCTATGTACATCCATGAGGCCATCATCACAGTCAAAACAGTGGCTATGTGTGTCCACCCATAGACTTGTGAACTTTCTATATTCTGCCCCTCCTCCACTTCCTTCTGCTTATCTCTTTGTTGTTATAACTATAGGTTACTTTATTTTTGGTACAATTTTCTATAAAGGAGGTCACACTTTGGTCTTTTTTATTTTCTGGTTAGCATTTTTCTTTGCATTATAGTTATTTTGAGATTCAATCAGGCAGTTGCATATGCTAATAGTTCATCATTTTATTATTAACTAAAATTGCATAATGTCAATATAATCAGCTTGTTTATCTGTTCCCCATGATAGAAATTGGTTTTATTTTGCTTTTTCCTTACATGGAGCTACTAAGAGCATTACCCTCAGATATGTGATTCCTATTAGGTCACTGTGGACCAAGGACACAGTTGTATTATCATTTGCTTGTGGATGCTCCAGCATCCTTGCGCGTCTCTGGGCATGACAGTTTATCTCCATTGTGTTGCTTTGTTCTTCCGTCAAAAGCTGGTTTCCCATGTGTGTGCAGCCTAGCACTCTATTTGTTCCTGGAATCAATAGATCTCTTTAATGTTAATAGTGCAGTTTCAAATTCTGCAGCTTTGAAAGTCTTCAAGGCAGCTGTGCTTGCCCCCAACTTCGTTCTTTTCCAATTTGTTCAGGAATTTGTTTTTTGTTATTGTTTTCTTTGGTTTTTTCTTTGTTTTTGTATTTCCATGTGAAATTCAAAATTAACTTATGAACTTTAACAAAAAGCCCATTTTTTGTTTCTTGAGGAACTACTGGGTGTGGTGGTGCACGCCTTTAATCCCAGTGCTCAGGAGGCAGAGGCAGGCAGATCTCTTAGTTTGAGTCCAGCCTGATCTCCATAGAGAGTGCTGAGACAGCCAGGGCTACACAGAGAAACTATGTCAGAAAAAGAACTAGAGGGCCTGGCTAGAGAGATACTCAGTGGTTCAGTGGTTAACAGGGCTTGGTGTTCTTCCAGAGGAGCTGGGTTGGGCTCTCAGCACCAACGTGATGGCTAACAACAGTCCCAGTGGACCTAATACTTTCTTCTGGCGTCCTGAAGAGAGCGCGCATGTGCTGCACAGATACACATGCAGGCAAAACACCCAAGCACATAAAATAATTAAGTTTTATTAAATATATATATTAGAAGATCTTTGAATACTAGAAAAACAAGTGGATCAGTTACTACCAGACAGCGGGTCTGAACAAAATCATTCATTGTCATTTAAAGAAAGAAATAGAAGCAGAGACAGTTTCTTAAGCTGGGGAAGCATTCCTGGGGGTAGAAGGAAGAAGGGAAAAGCACATGGGTGGCCGGAGTCTCGGGACCTTTACAGGAATGCACATGGCCACTTCTCCCAAGCGTGCATGTCACAGACCGTTCTGTTACACAGGCGTGTGTTTCAGGGAGTCCAGGCGATACCAAAGTAGATTACTTCTGGGCTTTTGTGTGGTATTGTGCTGAATTAGTAAGTCCCTTTGGAAAGAAATAACACGCGCACAACGAGGCTTCAGAAGGATGAAAAAGAGGTATGGCTCTCCACAGATGTCTTCTTTAAATCCAGTGTTTTGTCTTTTCTACTCCACAGGCTTTTCTCTTTTGTTACATTTATCCAGACATAGTTCATAGATTTTAATCCCTTAAAATGATACAACTGTAAAAATCCAATTTTTTTATGGATAGTGTACAGAAATACAATTGGTGTTTGTATATCAATTTTATATTCTCCAAACCTTGTTAAACTCACTTGTTTAGCTTGTCTCCACAACAGTCATAGCATTTGTATACACAGAGCCTCGTGTCTCTTCCCTGGAGACTTATGGTGCCCTTTGTTCTATTTTACTTGCTCACCACATGGACTGGAGCCCTCAGGTTGATGCCAAGGAGACAGGGGTAAGAGAACATTGGCAGCTTAGCCTTGTCCTCATCTTAGGAGAAGCAGTCTATTCTGATAAGTGTTACAGTAACGACAGATCTTGTTTTAATAAAAGATGCTCTTTATTAGCTTGAGTTCAGTCTTTTCCCAATTAGCTACAGTTTTTAATCAGGAATAGGTATTAAATTTTGTCCAATAATTCTTCTGTATCTACTGAGTTGATTCAAACATTTTTTGTTAGTAGTTTAGTTAGCAAATTGATTGACTTACAGAAAGAAGGTAGATAAACTTGGATTTCTCCATCTCTCTATTATTATATTCCATCCACTAAAGTTCTACACATTTGCCTTTGAGGAGCACCACCCTGCGATATTCTGAGTAGCTGCTCACATCAACATGCCCTCCCAAGAGGACTTTCACATTCTAGCGGTGGAAGCCCACTAGTGACAACTCTTTCACTCTTAGTTACCATTATTGTCACCTTAGCTCTGTGGTGGGTGTGTTCATGGAAGTGCAGGTACCTGGGAATGCCAGAGGCATCAGATCCTTCTGAGCTAGAGTTAGAGGTGGTGGCTGTGAGCCACCCAACGTGGGTGCTGGGAACAGGATTCTAGTCCATTGCAAGAACAGTATGTATTCTTAACTGCTGATCCCTCTCTCCTGTCCATTATTATTTTTTAAAGCTCTATAAATTTTGCTTTTGTCTCTGAAAAACATTTTTTTTCTGGGTAAGTCAGCAAGTGCTGAAGTGGACAGTTTTGGCTGAGCTGCTGTGTTCTTTCTGCGTTCTCAAAGTTGTTCACTAATCTTTTCCCTTCAATGAATTTGTTGTTGCCAGTGAGCGCATTTTTCACCTTGGGCATTTTGGTTTTCGTCTCTAAAAGTCTAACCCCCTGGCTGGCTCTGTGTGAGCTCTGCTTGAAGACCCCTCCTGTCTAGCCCTTTAGGACTTTCTTTCCTCATCTCAAAGAGTTTCCTTTAAAACCAGCATGTAGGCTTTATTCAGTACATGACTCAGTGTTTGACCGTGACCCTCAGCACATCTTCAAGGATATCTCAAGTAGCAATCATCTTCTTTTATTTACTTCTTTAGACTTATGTATTTTATTTATGTGAGTGTTTTACCTACATGTACGTCTGGGCCACCATGTGCATGCATGATGTCCGGTAAGAGTCAGTAGAAGGCTTTAGATTCCCTGGAACTGGAGTTACAGACGGTTGTGAGCCATATGAGTCCTGGGAACTGAACCTGGGTCCTCTGCAAGAGCAGCGAGCGTTCTGAACTGTTCAGCCCTCTCTCCAGGCCTGGTAGCAATTGTTTTTGATAGTCTATGTACTTGTGAACTGCAGCCTCCTCTTCTTGGACCCTCAGTTTCATCTCAACATAGGAATTCTACCTCTCTCATCCACTTCCCAGAAGCTCTCTTCAGGAAAATGTGGAGATCACAGACCAACTTATTGGAGTTGGTTCTCTCCCTGAACCATGTAGGCCCTGGGGATTCACATCCTCAGTTGGCAGCACGTACCCATATCCTCTAAGTCATCGCACGCATCCTGGATGGAGGGAGCTTTAAACACTGTTGTAGCAGGTATTTAATTTTGTTTGTTTCTTTTTGCGGGGTGTCTTTCGGATAGGAAGATATATTTGTTCCTGTTGCTCTATCTGGGCTAAAAGCAGAAGTGTTAGAAATAGGAATTCAGCCATAGTCCACTGTGACTACTGTAACCGAGTACTATAAAAAGATGGCTCATAAGCACAGAAACGTGCTTTTCATGACTCTAAAGGCTTAGAGCTCCCAGATCAGGGTGCCAGCAGACTTAGTGGCACCTGAGGTCCTGTCTCATGTTTCATGGAAGATGAAACTTCTTACTGTGACCACACATGACAGAAAGGCTGAGGGACCTCCCTGCAGCCCCTTTCATAAGGACAATAATCTCACTCATGATGGCTTTAGACCTAATTGATCCATCCAAACCCCTCCCCTAGTCTCACAACATTGATGATGAGGAGTCCAGGATGCTGTCGTTCTGTCTGGCTGCAGTTATTTCAAGTTTAGGGTTTTTTTTTTTTATCATGGTTGTTATTTTGTGTTGGATTTGTTGCTTTTGGTTTTGGCTTTTTTGTCTATTTCTAAGCAATTAGAAAAACTAGAGGTATTTAAATGAGATTATATTAAGATTCAGGTAGCAAGACCCTGGTGTAAAATAGCTTTGGGTAACTGGAAGGTGGGGCTGTGGGCCGCGGTGTCTTAGTTACCTTTCTACTCTTGTGATAAACGCCATGACTGAGGTGGCTACAGAAGGAAGAGCTTACATGGTTTATGTTCTTGAGGGATAAGTGTCCATCGTGCCAGGGAGTCATGGTAACCAGCTGCAGGGAGCTGAGAGCTCACATTTCAACCACAATTGTAAGCACGAAGGAGAGAAAATGAGCAGAAAGAGGAACAAGACCATAAACACTCAAAGATCGCCAACTGCCATGCTTCCTACATACAGCAAAACCATGAAGGGACAAAACCAACTCCATTTCGTGCTAGACCCCAAGGTAGTTAAGCTTCCGTTTCCCAGAAGGGCAAGATTTTGTTCAAGGAACAGAAAGTACAGCCTTGAGCTGTACCACAGGGCCTCAGCTCAGAGACAACCAATCAGGAGGCTGTAGCTCAGCCGCTAAGTACAAAGTCCTCTAGACTGGAGCCAATCAGAGAATCACCCGCACCCCTTACGTCTATAACTGTAGATTTGTGGATTTTACTTTATAAACCCTGTCTAAGAATGGTGGGACACCTCTCTGGCCTCTGTTGCGTCGGTGTGCGAGACAAGGTCCCTATCACGATTTGCAGAATTAAACCTTGATTTTTGCATCTCAGTGAGTCTGTGTCTCTGGTGGTCTTCTTGGGGTCTCCGCGACTTGGGAACAACCACTGCTCCTCCTAAACCTCCCCAAACAGTGCCACCCACTGGGGACCAACGTTCAAATATCTGAACTGATGGGGACATTGCTCATTCGAACCACTATACTGTGATTCATCTCAACACCACCACCAGATGTTTTCCATTTTCATCTCTCTGATTTGCTTTCTTTTGTCTCAAACCATCATAGTATTGACTATTGACTGTATCTGGTTGTTGAATAGTGAGTGGACAACTTCCGGGCTCTGCATTCAATTCTACGATCTAAAAGAGACGCAGTGATTTTCTTCCTAGAGACCACAACATCATCCTCTCCAAACTCATAATCTAAATTTCTGTCATATGTCCCTAAAAGTTCAACCTGAATTGTTCAGATGCTGGTGCGGTGAATCCCTCCAAAGCCTGGGACTACCATAGAAGAGAGGGACACCCAATGACGACACCCATCCTTGCCAAAAGTGAGAGGACTGTGGGACAGTGTATTAGCTACTTTTCTTGTTGCTACACCTACATGCTTGACGAGGAGCAACTCAGGGAGGAAAGGTGTATTTTGGCTCACAGTTTGAGAGTGTATTTTGGCAGGGAAGGCATGTGGCAGGAGCTTGAGGCTGCTGGTGACATTTCATCTTCAACCAGGAAGCAGGGAGTGTGGCACGCCACGTCCTCCAGCAGAAGAGACAACAACAGGATTCTTCTTGGAACATACTTTATTAGCATACAACTTGAAGAAGATGGCGAAGGACCCAGACCCCAGGGGCGCACTGCTTATAAGCAGTGGAGGAAAAAGGCCATGACGTATCCGTGTCTGATTGGTCTAGGTTTCTCCTGAGCATACGGGTCGGCATATGATTTGCGGCTGGATCGCGCCACTCGGGATGACGCATGAACTGCCCAGGGGCAAGGAGAAGGCTTGTTGCCAAATGGCGGCGGTAAGCGAGAACATGGCGGCGCGGCGGCGCGGCGGCATCCTACAAGGGAGAGAGAGGGATGCTGGTCCTCAGTTCACCTCCTCCTTATTCAGTGTGGGACCCTAGCTCCTAAGACAGTTACTCCCAAATTCAGGGTGGGTCTTTCCCCTCAGCTAAACATCTCTGAAAAGACCTTCATAGTCACATCTACAGATGTGTCTTCTGGTTGATTCTAAATCTCATCAAGTTCAGCTCTCAAAACTGCCATCACAGGAAGCAATCTCAAGGCCAGTCTAGGTAGGCATTAGGTTATTTGTAAACACTCTGGACAAATAACCAAAGACATATATGAACTGTTTCTCCAGTCCTAAAACACAAAAAGTCAGCTTCGCTCTAATGACAACAGTACTTCCTAACTAACTCTGATGAGATAGTTCAGAGACATTTAGATGTGTAATTTGGGATTTGAGTACAATAAATCAAACTGGCGGGGCTCTCGAGTCTACCTTGCCTAACCCAGGATTAACTTTCTCGTATGCTTTTTCTTACCTCATGCTAGACAACCTAGCGATGGCTAAGAATAGTGATAACTGAAAGTCCTGCAGCGGTCCAAACCATGATGGCAACTGAGTGACTGTCTGAATGCCTGAGTCAGGAGCTGGCCTAGCTGATCCCCTTAAAGCCCACACGGGCTCCTGGGAGACTGAAAACTCCCAGTGGTTTTATTTTAAGCGACAGGACATTTCAGTTATTTTATGGGGTACTTATTTTTTTAAAAAACAGAAGAAGAAACCTTAGTGCTGCTAACATGAGCCCTTAGAACACTGCCGCCTCACCCTTCAGCTGAAAAAGGGCTGAAATTAGCCCTTTGTAGAACTCATCCTGTATCCATCCAGGGCGGTGCTGAGCCCTCCACAGCCATGGATGAATGTGATGCCCGACAGATGCACTGTGAGATGGCTCCTGCCGTCATCTCCATTATGGACAAAGAACCTGAGTTGCAGAGACAGGATTCCTTTGTCCAGCGTCATGCATAATAGAGGATGAAGCTGGGACCTGAGCAGCTGGGGCTCTGACTGGAGCATGTGTAATGAACCACACTTAGTATGCCTCTGCTAAGTGCTTGAGGGGGAAAACAACATATAAATAATGCCTTGTGGCTTTACAGACATAAACCGGTGAACGTGTTGGATTTTTACTATAGCTCTCTCTGCATTTCTCAAGCTCTAGTCCTGGGAGTTCCTACAAATGCTGCCACTTCTGAAGTTAAAGCCTGAAGGCTCCACCGCGCCTCTCACTCAGGAGCAGTTTCGCCCCTCTCCTTCCCTTGGATACCTTCAGCGATGTCTGTAAACCCTGTTGATTGTCTTAACTCCAGAGGTGAGCTGGCAGAAGAGCTACTGGCATGGGTCAATGTAGGGGTCCAGTGAATGGTCTACAAAGCGCGGGGAGGAATCATCTGGCCCCCAAAACGTCACTGGAGAAGTTCTAGGCGAGACTAAAGCAGAGCTCACAATCTGTTCCCTGAGGTTCACTCTCTGTGGGCACTGCCCAGGGCTTTGGTAAATACTCAGGTAGCAGGGACCTCATTCCTGCTCACAGAGCCTGGATAAGAAGCACACTTCACTCTTGACCAAGCGCCTGAATCTCCATCCCAGCTGTGTATCCAGTTGCTGTTTAGAACTCTATCTGCTTGCCCTATGGGCTGTGGGTTAAGTATGGACTGGGAAGAATGCTATCCTTAGTTGTTCCCAGAGAAGTCCACTTACTTCTTTCGTCTTTCCCTTCTAGTGTGGTCCTTGATACCTGTTTCTGCTTTCCTATGGTAGCAGACTCCCAACCAACCCTGTCTCCAAATTCCCTCATCATTACCCTCAGTAGACAACCAGGCTGATGGAGCCAAAGGGCTCTAGCTTTTTTGAGTCTGTTCTGTGATCTGATTTCCAAGTGTACAGGGACATGCACACACATAACCTAATGAGGCATGAGGCAAGTCTTTCTGGTGTTTCAGGACATGGGGCATGGCCTCTGACACCTGTGGGTTCTAATATCCCCCACTTAAGAACCTCAGCAAGGCTCTAAGAATAGCCACTGTGATCTTGCAACGTGTGGCCGGGGTTCACAATATCCAGAAACATTCCTCGGCCCCTCCTCCAGAGGGCAAAGGGACTGCTAATCTTCCCTGTGACTCGTAAGGAAAGCCAGCTTCAGAAGTGGTGGGATAGGAGCGCTTGGTGAAGAGGCCTCAAGTCCCACATACCTACCTCACCTGTTTGTGGATCCAGCAAATTCCTCCACAGTAGCTAATCTTACTCTCACGCCAGTTTCTAAGTGAGACTCCTTAAACTCAGAAGCTAAGTGATTTCCCTAAGGTGACACAGCTAACTGCCTGGTGACCCAGGTCTACACATTGCAAATGTCCCGGTCTTTGCTGGGGCATCAACCATGTTAAGCATGACAACTTCTTAAAGCACTGTTGATGGTCTTCGCTGAGGAGGTGAGGTGACGGAGGTGCTACTGGAACAGGTCATATGACAACTGAAGTACCAGTGACACGTCCTCACTAGCAAAACTAAATAGAACTTCTCGGCATGACAAGTAACATACCTGGAAATACAAAGCAGATTTGACATTGGTGGGGAACAGTGAGGCACAGGGATGAACAATGAAAAACTGTTCTAAAATAGAAAAGAAAGGAAAGTTGGGAGGAGAAACGAAGGAAAGGGGAGGGAAGAGGAAAGAAGGAAGGAGAAGAGAGAAGGAAGTTAAGAAAGGAAGACAAGAGAGGAAAGGACAGACAGACCAATCTCTGTTAATCTGTGAGACACTACCAAGCAACCTGAACACATATATTGGAGTCTTTGAAGGAGCAGAGAAAGAGGAGGCCAGATACAATGTTTAAAGAAATAAATGGCTGAACAATTTCCAAGCGTGATTGAGACCGTGAGTCCACAGAGCCACGCGGTTTAACAAACCTCACCAGGGAAAGGGGGCAAAGCAAATAGATGAGGCCAACAAGAAACCTCCAGAAAGAGGTAATAACAGGAAGAAAGCCAGAGAAGGTGATGTGAAAGAAAAAAATCAAGTGCGTCTAGCTAGAAGCCACGCAAACCAGCGATGTGGTGGCAGCAGAGAGTCACTGGCAACATCTTTCTTGCCTGTGAAGAGACGGTTGGGTTGAACGAGCTGGCAGTAGGTACCAGTGTGAACCTTATCAATGACTGTAGGGTCTGCATCTATGAACACTTCCCTGGGCACATGTAGCCAGTGCCTGCCTCTCTGAGAAAGGTGTCGAAGGCCTCATCTTTTCCTCCAATGGTCTTGGCACACCAGGCTAGGTGCCGTGTTCCAGGCAGTAAGCTCCTGATGCGCTCACACGAGGTTGCCGCTCCACAGCTGTGGAGCAGGTGGCAGAGGTGAAAGCAGAGAAGTTGCTGCTTCTTACGGCATGGCTCTTAGGCAGGTAGTGTAAGGGTTTGGCTGCATTCGCTACTTTTACTGAACCTCATACTAGAGATCTATCCAGTGAAATATGGCAAAAAAGAAATATTGCAGATGACATGATATGTAATGTTTTGAGGTTTTAACTAGATGTGGGAGGTCAGAAGAAACTCTCCTCTTTTCTGATTCATAAAGACCAGTAGTTTAGGGCAGACACTAACTACTTCAGGGGACCCCATGGGACCCACACTCAATAGAAGTAGAGAGGAAGACAGAAATTTGGAATCTTGCTCCAACCATTTTTAGATCAGCAGCCCCATGTCCTTCCTTTCTGGGGTTGAATATGTGAGCCAGTAAGTTCTTACATTCCTTCCCTCTCTCCCCCTCCCTCCTTCCTTCCTTCCCTCCCTTCCTTTCTTCTACCTTCTCAAGAAAGGTCACTTTTTTCTTGCCCCTTGCCACCAAAGAGTTGTGACCAAACTCCATGTCAGGAATTTAAAGTCTGTTCAAATATTGCCTTCCCTCCCCTGCAAACTTGGATTTGAATTTAAAAGAGCAAGCAAAGTGGAAGAGACCCAAGCCTTCTGCCATCGGATGTCCTGCTGGGGGAGTGGGGTGGGCGGCAAGTACAGCTTCAGTCTTTCTCCAGTGAGAACAGCATCGTTTCAGGTGAGGTAGTGGCTGG
>LOJH01034169.1:3979-16099 GCA_001685095.1 Ellobius talpinus
AGAGAGAGAGAGAGAGAGAGAGAGAGAGAGAGAGAGAGACAATCACCAGGAAAACAAGGAAAGGATCAATTGATGGTTTTAATGCTATGCTAATATTTTCCAACTTGAATCTGCAATTTTGTCAAGTTCATCCACCAAACTTTGTTTAGCTTAAAAAAGCCAGAGAGCTAAACAGCTAAATATGTCTTCTCTTTTTTTAATTATCCACACTACTTTAGAATAAAACAAACTTGCCATATTATCTATCTGACTTTGAGAAGGTTTCATATGCTAATTCTGTAAAGATCATCAATATTTAAAAGCACAGATATTCCAGTAGAGAATACCCATAAAGAGAGCATCATCAATATTACATTACAGATAAAATCACTTCCGCCCCAGCATATGATCTTCACAATTCTTTCAGTGCTGACATGAGCCTAGCACATCTTAAACCTGCCACAGGATGTAGCTGAAGAGGGTAGCTTCATCTTACAAAGCACCACAAAGGGGATCATTCACTGGAAACAGTCAAGTCTTCAGTCTAAAGGCCTCTCACTGGTTTTGTGTTCACAAAGTAAAGATGCTCAGTGAAGGATGTGGCCATGCTTCAGTTACTGGGAGAGCTGTGTGTCAGTCAAGAGCATTGGGGAGTGTCTGATGTTAGCAGGCAGAGGTCAAGGCATTCTGTCACAGGCAAAGAGTACTAGCCAAAGCCAGGCATCCCACAGGTGATGATGTGCACACTATCATAAATAAAGGCTTGCCAGGAAATAGAATGAAGGACAGATGTGACAGTGCCACACTGTGGGACACAGAGTCACTGGAAGTAGTATTCAGTATCAGCTGTAAGTCACACACTGGCATAGATTCTTTATTTTGCAACCCTGTGAGGAAGGACCCAGTTTATAAATGATAAAGTGCTGAAATTGAAAAGGATTATGCTTGCTTGCTCAAGATTAGTTATATGTAATGATCATACAATTTGACCTGTTTTAATACGATTTTATTCTGTTTTTAAATCACAAAACACAAGTTTTAAAATGTAGAGGATTTGGCTATTTTTATTGTTTTTATGTGAGAAAGTTGGGCAAACAATTGTGGGCTTTTACCATGATTTTGAGAAATACAACACTAACTGGCTCAATAATTGGTTAAGTATTTTCTTGATTTTTCTGTCAAATGTAGACATTTCAGATGGTTATGAAAACAATTTTGCTTTTGTTTGATAAGCTGGTATTATCTGCCTCTGCAAAACAACAGAACAGGAAATACTGGTCCCAAGGCTTTCTTCCACCCAGCTTGCTTGAAGGAACACTGAGGATGGAGGGCCTTATCCTAGAGGTAGCACAACAGTTGGCTTCCCTTTAACAGCACTAAGCTTCTCACAATTAAAGTCACTGTATCTGAACTCACTTTGCCTATTTTAATTGTGTTCAACTCCCTTTCTCATCAGACTGTATGTTTCTCAAATGTTTCTGCTTTTGCTTTTTGTTTGTTTGTTTTTGTTTTTTTTTAATCTTAAATCTCATGATACCACAGTTAAAAGCAGCGAGCAGCAACCATGCCACAGCTGGAATTCCAATACTGCTTTGGAATTTCTTCCACAAGGCTTTTTGATCCATTATTTTACAATTCTGTCCCGCTCAGTTTTTTCAGGACTCTAGCAGAATGTAGCCAAATTCATTGCACGAACACACCATGAATTACATGTACTCTAAATCCCGATAGAGTACTTTATGCCATATGAAACCTCAAGAGTACAGTTCATAGAATCCATATTTCTAGAGGTGATTTGGTCTTTCAAACATTGACCATAACTGCCTATTAGGTCTGCTTATAGCAATTTATGATTTCTCTAGGTTACATCTGTTCCAGTTTATCCCACAAACCAGTTTCAGAGACCTAAGAACCACTCAGTCAAGTCTAGCATAGGAAGAACTCTGATACCCTGGGGTCAATTTTGTATGAGATTTTGCTCACATCTGTGACAAAACATCTGACCCAGGAAATTTTAGAGAAGAACAAACCATTCATGGTGGCAGGAGGATTTCAGAACATCATTTTGGCAAAGTGGGGCAAATTCACAGCAATGACTTGCTACATGCAAACATCTTTCTTTGTTACACACTTACACACAATCTGGCTCTGTAAATATGACATTCTTGTTTTCTTGTTCTTGCTTTTCAGGACAAAGGTAGATAAGAAAAATGCTTTCCCAGGTTCTTAAGGAAACATAAGATATGTACAGGTATGTATTAATAGAATGGGGGTAACACTGTCTACATAGTTTTCAATAAAAGAAGATGTCTGATTCGGGGTTCATGGTTTCAGAGGGTTAGAATCTATGAGGGCAGAGCAAAGGTATGAAAGCAGAAACAGTTTAGAGCTTGCATCTTGATCCAAAATTTGCAAGAAGAGAGAGAAGGCCCTGAGAATGACACAAGGCTTTTGAAACCTCAAAGCCCACCCCTTGTAATAGCCCCCCCAAGTTCATACCTCCAATCCTTCCCAAACAGCTCTACCAACTTGTGACCAAACATATGAACCTACAAGGCAATTTTCATTCAAATCACCACATTCCACTCTCTGGTCTGGCCGTAATACTATATTATAAAGCAAAATATGTTTAGTTCAATTTCAAAAGTCCCCATATTCATTGTCAGTTTCCACACTGTTTCAAAGTCCAAAGCCCAAAATTGTTCTGAGACTCAAGCAATCTCTTAATTGTAACTCTTAAAAAAAATCAAATCACATATTTCCTACATTCAATGGCGCAAAATATATATTACCATTCCAAAAGGGAGGGATGGGGTCAGAGTGAGGAAATACTGAACCACAGCAAGTCCAAAACCCAGCAAGGCAAACTTTGAATCCTGTACCTCCATACACAATGTAAGAGGACTTAGATGGCCTCATCCTCCCAGCTTTTCAGACTACAGCACACTTCTCTCCTTGGACTGGTTCAAGGAAACATTTTCATTGGAAAATGTCTCATGGTACTGGCACCTCCAGCATCTTGGGGTCTCCAAAGTAGTCCAGGCTTCACTTTCACAACTTTACTAGATGACTTCTCAGGGCCTCCATCCAGGGACTCCCCTGCCACATGCCTGGCCTAAGGGGATCTCCTTTAGTTCAGAAAAAGATTTCACAACCCATTTACTTGTGTATCCTTCATGACTCTAAAGCCAGAAGCACAAGGACATCATTGCCAAGTTGGTCAATATTAGGCTGCCTTGAGACACCCCACACCAAAGAAATTAATCCAATCACTTTTCAAATTAGCTTCAGGCAGATTTTTAGAACAAGGGCAGAAATCAGCTACATTATTTCCAAAAATATCACAAGAATGGTCTCTCAGTCAGTTACTGATAGTCTCCCATTCTGAAACATCTTGAGTTGGGTCCCCATAGTCCACATGGCTATCAGCAAGACTGTTCTGCTTACAGCATTTAACTATTTTCCTAGTTCAAAGTCCCAAAGTCTTCTACATTTCTCCAAAACCAGCATGGTCATGTCTGTAACAGTAACATCCCACTCCTAGGACCAACTTCTGCATCAGTCACTCTTCCATAGCTGTGATAAAACACCATGACCAAGGCAACCTTTAAAAGAAAATATCTAATCTGAGGCTTACAGTTTTAGAGGATTAGAGCCCACAGTGACAGAACAAAAGCAGGGTGGTAGACACAGCTGAGAGCTCACATCTTGATTCTCAAATTAATTGGAGAAGAGAGAAATTATTTTGTTTTGTTTTGAGATAGTCTCTCTATGTATCCTGTGTTTGCTGAATTCTTGATTTTCCTGCCTCATCTTTCCAAGTACTGAAATTATAGGCATGTGACCCCCATAACTAGAGAATGCAATACCCGAGTTTTTTGTTATCAAGGTTTTCCCTGAAGATCACTTGGGATAGTGGGTAAGAAAAGCCCATTAATTGAAAAAAAGTACAGTAACATCTGCAACATTATTGTTTCATGTAACAATTCAATCCTATGTACCACAGTCCCAAGATGCTTTTTGAAAATCTACATATGTATAAGCTCTTTCTCAGCAGTGTGGGGTCATGTACACATCATGATTTCTAGTAAATTAACAGAAAAGAGTAAACATCTCGTGCATGTTTATTCGGCCTTAAAACTGCAAGCTCATCTTGGTTACGGAGTCCCAATCCATTCTACTTTCTTAAGTATGACTTCCTAGCAATCGATAAGAGCAGTCCATTAACAGAGCAGCTGGTGTGGCAGAGACTCTGTTGAAGAAAACATTCCAGATGAAGCTAATGAGAACATGTGAGCAAAGGGAAGAGGGTTGAATTGGAGTTGGAAGTAATTTATTTCATTAGTTAACACTAGATGGAAATTGCAGTGTAATGGAATTAATCATTTGAAATGGATTGTTCATTCAGAAGTTATAAAAATACAAACACTCCACTTGGTGCTGTCCTTTCCCCAACCCCACCCGCATGAATAAATTTGGCTGTAAAGGATTTGTTTTTACTTCAAGGAGTAAAGGAGCTAAGTAGGTGGCTCAGTAGTTAAGCGCATGTAGAAGCTCTTGCAGAAAAATTGAGTTCTGTTCCCAGCACCTACATCAGGGAGCTAATAAACACCTGTAACTCCAGCACCAGGAGATTCAGAACCCACTTCTGGCATTCATGGTCATTTGTGTGCATATATGTGCATACCTATATACAGATTGTATTAGGGTTTCTATTGCTGACAGAAAACACCATGACCAAGAAGCAAGTTTGGGAGGAAAATGTTTGTAAGGCTTACACTTCAGCATGACTGATCATCACTGAATGAAGTCAGGACAGGAACTCAAAATAAGACAGGATCTTGGAAGAAGGATCTGATGCAGAGGTCATGGAGGAGAGCTGCTTACTGGCTTCTTCCCTTGCCTTGTTCAGCCTATCTTCTCATAGAACCCAGGACCAGTGGCTCTGGCATGGCACCACCTACCATGGGCTGGGTACTCCCCATTGATCACTAAATAAGAAATTGCCTTACAGTTGGATCTCAGGGAGGCCTTTCCTTAACTGAGGCTCCTTCCTCTGATGACTCTAGCTTGTGTTGACACACAAAACCACCCAGGACACAGACACAAATGCATATGTATAAGTTTAAAAAATAAAATAATCAGGAAAATAAAGAATAAGAAAAATCATGAGTTTCGCATAGATCTTGGGAAGAGGAACAATGACATTCCTTTCAGGTAAGGCCTCCTGGAAAGGAGGACATCATCAGCTAAAGCACCGCAGTGAACTAGGAAGGGCAGCACTTGGTTGCATGGATTGTGTGAAGGGAAGCGCATGGGACCCTTCACAAGGGTGAGCCAGGATTTCCAAGTGTCTAGCCAATGAATGCTGTGATCTGGCAACACAAAGCTGCAACCCTGCACACCGTGACCTCGATGACTGAACGTGTTTGCGTGTTCCTAGTTTGCAATGCCTTTATTTGCATGGCAGAGTTGCACAACAGGAAATTATGCATACGGTAGATCAACCTCCCCTCTAGACCTGGAGAATGGCCTGTGTATGTTGAATTGCGTGGACACTTACTCCACAATCCTCACTACTCATTCCTGAATTGGAGTGCTAGTACATTCCATCCTGCTGCCCTCTGCCAGTTACTCCATAAATCACATTCCTATTCTCGTTTAAAGGAAAAATTCATTCATGGCCCTCCAGTTTCTTCCCTGCTACTGTAAAGACTGGGAACCCAGTCTAGTATAGACTGCACGAATCTGATAGAATATGTTTGTGAAAAACAAACTTAAGCAACTCTTTTAGGGGCTGAAGAGGTGGCCCAGTGGTTCAGAGCCAGTACTCCTCTGCAGATGACTTGAGTTCAGTCTCAGCACCTGTATTGCATGACTCACAAACCCTTGTAGTTCCATCCCTAGGAGATCTGATGCCCTCTTTTGGCCTGTGTCGAGCCTGTACTCATATTACACACACACACATACACACACATGTGCACACACACATGCACACATAAAAATAAAATCTAATTTAAAGATGAACTCTTCTAAACATTTAGTTCATGCACAGCCACATTGAATGGAGTGCCTAGTGTTTTCTAGTCATGAACAATCTTTTTCAAAAATCATTTCTGTCACAGGAGTGATACTAAACCAATTGTTAACAGAGCTATATGAGACCTAAGTTTTCTTATTTGCAACCTTGACTACAAAATCACTAATAAAATGTTTGTGAGAAAAAACTCCCTACATATATCAAATTTCAGAGGTCATAGCTCACAGCTATTATATGATTCCATAGGATTAGTCTCCAATTAGAAACACAGATTTCCAACTATAAGTTAGCGCTCGAGCCACACATTTAATGATACTTTATTGAGAAAGTACTCTGGGTGCTGTTTTAGTCATATACAGAGTTCATTTTAATTAATTTGAAATGAAATAGAGTTATTGCCAAGAGATGAGGCAAGAGAAGCAACATCTGGCTGCTCTAGCCAATATAGATCATTTGTTTATTTAATGTTTAGCATAATTCTTTTGGTAAATTCAATGATGTTTTTCATGTATAAAGAATCAACACCTCAAAAAGATGAATCTGTTCTTGAAAGTCACAGGGCCGGTGGGAGAGCAAACAAGCAGCTGGGTCCCATTGTAAGTGTTTCTAGTCCTTGTTACTGTTTCTACTGTGGTTTCTGAATGTTACTTTCAGATTTCATGATAACTTAGTTTCAGCCAGAAGGAAAAGGCAAACAATGGAATTGTGTTCACATTTGGGAGCTCCAAGTCTACAAAACTGTATTACTCTGATGGATAAACTGGGTAGTGATTTGTACACAACCCGGAGCTCTTTCCAGAAATCATATTAAATGAGTTTCAATGTGCGCTCCTTTAACAAGCTATGGAATTACAAAGAATCTGAGTGAAGCAATACATAGGTGGAGTCAGAATAAAGTCACTCACAGCTCTGGGAACAAGGTAAAGCACTTACAGCGCTTAAGGCACAGCACTTAGAAGGTGGTGGTTGCTTTTAAAGTCCTCCAAGTCCATGGCTTGCAGAGAGAAAGATGCTCTTATGCATTGCTCTCCACATCTCCATTTGCTCTGCCCGTACCAAACAGTAAGAATTTGTTCCAGAGTTCTGCAAGGTATTTTGTCCAGAGAAAGTCCAACTGGAGGGCATGGAATGATGTGTGCGCTTTCATCTGTCGTTGATGCTCACCCAAGTCCCCTGATTTATGCACCTGCCCAAGCCTGTTCCTCCTAGCTCCTGTTTTCCTCTGTGCTTTTATTCTAATATTAAATTTGTGATGTTTCTTCTCATTGACTCCTCAGTTTCTTTAATTTCTCCAGTGGCTAGAATTCATGCACATCACAGAAAAGGTACACTCTTCCTATGAAAATGGTGAAACTGGTGTCTTTCACAGTTCATGGAAAGGTTGTTGCAAGCAGTGCCCACCAGTGTTCAAGGCAGAGAGCCCTCCGAGTCTCAAAGGTAAACAATAAGATCCATCTGGGCTGGAAGCCAGATTCACAGATAATACAGCAGACATGTGACTCTGTAGAGATACATATAAGCAAGGATCTCCTAATATACGCAGGAAAGGTGTCATTACCTGGAGACCTGTGGAGTATTGGATGATATCCAATGGGGATATGGGAATTACACAGCTTGTCTGAGATCAAAACTAGCATTAAAGCACAAATAGCTTTGAACACATTGGATATTGTACAGCTTGCATAGTTAAGACACTAATGGGACCCAGTTTTAGAATCTACACTAGGTTTATAAAAAGGGCTTCCAGATAAAAGACAAGATGCACATTTACTGTTGAACTTGAAATTAACGCTGAATAACTTCTGTATAAATGTGTCCCAAATATTGTATGAGACATAGTTATACTAAAATAAATCAAATCTGAAATTCAAATGCAATTGGGCATGCTGTATTTTTATTTTCTAAATGTGTAACTTTATTTATAGAGAAAGTTAGAAATTGCTTATTTCCACTAATTTTAGGATTCAATATTCTTTTATATGTGTGCATGTTTATAGCGTATATGTTGTACGTGCACATGTGAGTGCAAGTACACATGACCATGTGTGCATGGAAGCAAAGGAGGATGTCCAGTGTCTTTCTGTATTATTCTCCCTTTATTCCTTTAATACAGGGTCTCTCCCTGAGGAGGCTGGCAATCAGAAAGCCCCAGGAATCTTGCTGTCTCCATCCTCCATAGTCCTGTCTCTATTCCTAGGCTCCACTTTGGCCATATTCTGCTTTTTATGTAGGAGCTAGGCATTTAGGCCTAAATCTTCATGCTTGTGTAACAGTTGATCTTACCCACTGAGCCATCTCCTCAGCCAGGATTTGATGCTCTTGTGAAAAAGCTGATGGTGGAAATAAAGACAGATGGAACTTGGAGGCGTAAAAATCATGCGGACTTGCTTCTTTTGCAAAATGGATATAATAAAAATAGGTATAAGCTGGAAAGATGGCTCAGCCATTAACAGCATTTGCTGTTCTTGCAGAGGACTGGAATTCAGTTCCCAGCAACCACCCATGTTGGGCAGACCACAAGTCTTTAGCTCCATTTTCAGGGACATACACATACACACACACACACACACACACACACACACACACACGCATGCACGCACGCGCACACACACACACTTATGCAAATATTTTTGTTTGTTTTAAAAGTAGGTATGTCTATTTGTGGCAAATGTTGAATGGCTCACTCCCTGTGTAGGGAATGTTGAGAGTGGAGCCCTCCTATTTAAGGATGTCTGAGCTCAGAGCCAGCCTATCTAGGGAGAACTGAGTGCAGGCCCCTCCCATGCAAAGAGTGTGGTGAACATTCACCTCCAGGGTAGGGAATGCAGAGCACAGATGCCTCTTTCACAACAAGTCCTGACAATAGGCACCTTCCCTGTGTGAGCTGCAGAACCCAGGCCTTTCGCATGCCATTCCGAATCCAGATGCCTCCTGTGTATGAAGTGCACAGGCTTGGCACATAGCAAGTACTCAATAGATTGCAACCATTATGACAGTCAGGGGTTCATGAAGACAAGGATGGGCGAGTGTGTGAAGAAATAAGAAAACATCCTTGGTGTAGCAGCACATCCTGAAACTTCACCACTGTTCTTCACAATCCACTTCCCACCAGGAGCTCAGCATCCACTGAGCTTCCAGTATGACATGCAACCAGAACACAGTGGCAGGGACAGAGCCCACAGCAGCTGTGTGGAGACAACACACTTTAAAAAAAACTATTGATTGTTTATGGATTTCACATCATGCATTCTGACCCTATCCATCTCCCAGTCCCTTTGTATCTGCCCTCTTCCCCTGCAACCTCCAAACAAAAGTAAAATAGAATAAAATTTAAAAGAAAATAATCTCATTATGGAAGATGTAACGTGACATAGTGAGTCACACAGTATGCCTTGAAGGTGTGGTAGCAGGAGAGCTGTCCATGACCTCTTACACCTCCCCCAGCTCCTCTACCATGGGGTGCTGTGGATGATGGAAAGATGCCCCCCATAGCTCCTTGCCTCTTGCCACCTGAAGTAGGGCAGGTGGGAGAGCTGGCCTGGGGGCATAAGAGTGAGAGAGCTGGCCCTGCTCCCCACCGGTTGCAGCACTTGGAAGAGTGGGCCCAGCCTCTCAACTGTGCAATACAGTAGAGCTGGCCCTGGAGGTATGGGTACAGATGAGCCTACCAGAGGGCATGAGAATGGGAGAACTGGTGCTGCTCCTTGCTGCCTGCTGCTTTGGGTGAGCTAGCAGGGGCAGTGCTGGTGAGCTCACCCTGCTGGTGAGGGTGAGGGAGAGCTGGCTAGCTGACCAACCCAGCTGCCATCCAGGCCCAGAACCAAGACAATGAATTAGCTCACGGTGATATCCACCCCATCTATGACCTGCTGGAGCATATAAAGGGCCCAGTCTTGCAGTTCTATAGCTGCCAGGATCTCCACGACACTAAGCAACAACAGGATATCCAAGTGGAGTCTCAGTGAGGGCCCGGTATTGGTGGCCTAGCAGAAGCCAGACGCCTGGAACTAGGCCAATGACTCTTGGCAATGAACACTTGCAAGTAAAGATGTATGGACTAAGGAGCATGCTGTGTGGCACGCTTTCATTCTAAGGTGAAGCGGAAGAGCTCCACTAGTGCCATTTGTGCCTTTGACAAATGGGAGGTTGACGACATGTGGACGTGGGTGTGAAGCACAAAATAGCATTTTTAGGCAGGTCCTGGAGAAGGAAAAGCTGCTCTCTGTGTCACTCTCTCTCTGGAGCCAGGCTTTGATGGACTGGAAACTGTCTGTCTGGGAATTAGGAAGACGAAGGCCTGTCAGGACAACCTGTTAACTATTTTAAGACAAACTATTTTTCTAGAAGCTTTTATTTGGGAGCCCAGGATATGGGATTGTATTCGGCAAATAGCCCTAGCAAATGTAATTCATCAGATTTTGATGGAAAACTTTTCTTCTTGGTTATAAACATCTAAATAATCCATAGTGAACATCACGAGTTATTGGAATCTCCAGCGTGACTTTAATATATTCCTTCCTGGAGAATGTCGTCATGTTTTCTGAACCTTTATTGGAAAATGAAAGTCTATTATAAAATGTATTTCAGATCATTTAACTTTTCTATCCTCTGTTATGAGCCAATGAATTTATGCATGCCAGCAAGTCAAGCTAAACCTAAATACTTTAGCCTGAGATTAAAAGGCCCAGTACATAAATTAGGGTTAATAAAAAACCTGAATGTATTCTTGCATATGCCTCTGCTGTCACTTTCACAAAATGATGCCGCTCAGAGGTGGAGGATAGGTACATTGGGTGATTCTTTTCTTTAAAAGAATTATGTCCTCAGAAATCAGTCCCAGATGGTTCTGTTGTTATAAATTAAGGTTGATCAAAGAGACACAGCTCCCTAAGGACTCTTATCTCTGGACATTAAATCAAGTGCCTGCCATTGCATTTTTATACCTCTGGTCCATGCTGTCACCAATGTTAAAAATTGAGACAGATTGATGAGCTGTAGCAGACAGTTCACAGGCACCAGTTTCCGCTGTTTGGGTTACCTAGGGGGTCTAAATACATAGGAGAAACTCTACCCTTGAAATTTGGGAGCCATAGTGAAGTTCTACAGACTGATCCCGGGTGCTATCCAGCAATTTCTCGGCAGCTACAACTTTCCCTTCAGCACAGGGCTGGAGGCTCATGAGCCCAAGCAAGTGAACAGGTTTTATAGGAAACCTTTTATTGGAAAGGTGAAACTTATAAAACCCACATGGGACTTCTCCTGAGGGTTACAGAAGCAGTAAACACCTTGGGGGCTCGGTGGGGGACTGGAACTGCTGGAACTGCCAAGAGGGGATTCTTCCATCTGTTTAGCAACCTGCAGGTCATGCAAAGCAAATACATCCTGGGGTGCAGCTTTAGTGAGTCATCACCCAGGCTAGGGTGGCCTTTCAATGATCAAGCTGCTTTTGAGTTCCCAAACTCCTAGATATCACTCTTAACCCATTTTCCTCTAAGTAAAATCAAGTTGGACTTTGATATAATCTCCATTTCTGTTTGTCATGGGTGGGGGTGAGTAGATGTGTGTGTCGTGTTGCCCCAGGAAGTCTCATACAACATAGGGTAAAAGGAAAACTCAGTCTCTGTGTGGGACTAAGTATGTCCTCTAAATTGAGGCAGTCAGTAGGCAGGAGCATGTATTACTATCTGTCCCCTCTAGACAGTGGATTTGCCAGGGACAGACTGAAATGACTTAGAAAAGGTTGGGTGGCCTGGACCACACCCCAATCTCCCCCACTTGGGAGCCACATTTGCCTGCAAACATGTTAGGGCCCATGGGTCCCAACATAGAAAACTATTTTCCCTAACTGGACTGGTACGGAGGTGCAAGGAATAATCAGACACAGCTTACAAGGTCATCACAGAAGGGCATCTCAGGCTTCTCCCTCTTTCCTGAAGATCTACCAGCATTTATTCTCTCAAAACATCTCTTAACCCCCCCCCCTTCAACCGAGGTGGATACCTCAATCATATTCTCTTTCCGGGGAACATGGCTAGGGACAGCACCTACAATTAAGTCATCAGCTTCAGCAAACACCTCTCCCCAGGCGATCTACATTTATA
>LOJH01034171.1:0-16099 GCA_001685095.1 Ellobius talpinus
TTTATTAACCAATGAAAGTAACACATAGACAGATGACCCTCCTCCATCAAAAGGAGGTGTGCCACTGGGGGATGGGCTGAGCCTTTCTCTGTTGCCTGTTTATCATTATGTGAGGCTCCCGCTACTGCCCCAGTGCTATGCCTGTTGGCTTTCTGCCATGATGCTTGTAGACCAGTCATCTAAAACTGTAGGCAAGCCCCCAATTAAATGCCTTCTTTTTTTTAAAGAGTTTCTTTGGCCGTGGTGCTTTTTCACAGCAATAAAACAATAAGTAAGACAATGGCATCATCTATAAGTAGTTTGTAACTTGCCTTCCTAAAGGCCTGTGCTATTTCTCTGACCACATGTACAAGTTATTGGTTCTGAGAAAACAGAGAATATTGCTATAGTGAAATTAATGAAAGAAGGGTGGTGGTTTGTAGAAAAGAAAGGTATTTTAATATAATCATATCCTTCAAAGGCAGGACATTCAAACTGCTCAGGTCTATTGATTGAATGGGGGTGAGGGCAGAAGGTTATAGTTTGGGGACTGGGGTGGAAACCTAATTTAATCATCATCACTTTAGATAAAGTGAGATATGATGGGATACTCAAAAAGAGCTTGTATTGAAATCTCAACCCTTCCAGTTATTTGCCATATAAGTTTAGACAAATTTAATTTCTCTGAGCCACCTATGAAATGAAAACATTAACCTTCAGGTCATACTCTATGAATTGCCAATATTCAGACTTTTGACCCACAGAATAGAAATTTCATGTGATTCAAACTAAAATTTACCTCAGAGGATTATTAAGAGGATTTGGGAAGTCAATATGTGGAGTTCCTGCTACATAGGGATGCTATGTAAACATTAGATTCACCTTCTCATATGAAGATGCCTCTCATATAGCATTCAACAGGTGATTTTTGAATAAAATAGTCACAGAAGGAAACCAATTTCTATGTATGAATATGAGGTCAGCCCCCCACATTCTCACCCTAACAATTGCTTTCTTGTCAAGTGGCTTTCTTCATCCTGCGTACAGAGTTCTTTTCCAGTATATTCATAATTTAGGAGAGTTTTGGGTAATTATTGTTGTTGTTTTGATTTGATTTTATATTGATTAAATTTGTGGGTGTAGCAATGTTCCATCTTGTAGGTGTATTTGTAGGTATTTAAGGTATTTACTATTGATGCTTGTCTTGAAGTAGATTTTGAATCTCATGTACTGCTCACTCATATTGTGCTTCGGTTTAACTTGAGAAAAAAACTTAAGTCATTCCACCTTTGTGTATTCAAAAACATTATTCATGCTTTAGTTTAAGCTCCCCTACTTGTCGCAGTTTCTGAAAAATGACTAGGGAATGGCTTTGACTCTGTAATAATGGAGGTGTTTCTGCTGTGGAGGGCACTGTCACGGCATACATTCCACATCATGTGAGATTTTCCCCAAACACCAAGTCATAATGAAGAATAATCTAGAAGCAGCAATAATGTTATGTCAATGAAACAATGTTAAAAGTTGTGTCTAGTTGCATGCTTGAAAATAAGGCAAAAACTCTGGACCTCCTATAGATCATTCTCTAAGAAAAGTCACTATTATTACAATTGGGTGTTGGCATCAGTTGAGATGCCAACAAAGCTTGTTTCCATCTGGAATATTCATCTTAGTGTCACAGCGGTCTGAGATGTCCCGCATCTCTGACACAGCATCATGTTTTGAGTTAAAAGATCATGAGAGTTCTTAAAATTGCCAGCAAAACTACTTAGAGCAGTGGGTCTCAACCTTCTAACGCTGCATCTCTTTAATACAGTTAGTTCCTTATGTTCTGGTGACCCTCAACCATAAAATTATTTTGTTGTTACTTCATAACTGTAATTTTGATGCTGTTTTTAATCATAATATAAATAACTCATATGCACAATATCTGATATGCTATCCCATAAAAGGGTTGTTTGGCCACTAAAGGAGTTGAGAACCACTGCACTAGAGAGCTTTGCCTGTGTCTTGCTCAGTCCAGGGATGTGTGCTTCTCTGTCTTTCCTTTATCATCCAGCATAACAAATTGTTTCCAAAGGCGGGCTTTCAGTCTCATGCCCTTCCTTCTTCTGTTTCATCATTCTTCTTACAGAAATGTAAAAACAAAACCAAAACCCTCCAAAGACTGGGCATCCTAAAAGCATATATATATATATTTTTAAATTGTACCTCCAACTAGAAGAAGGTAGAAGTTTTAGATGTGGTAGGAAGGGCGTGAAACCAAGTGGCCTCACTTATTTCCACTCATTTTCCTGGTGAAATAAAGATATTGGATTGGATTATAAACATGAACTAATAACTGGACTTTGCCTTAAAAGAGGAGAAATGCTCCCTTAGTGGGTTGTCTTGCTATATGTCTGTATGTGTGATAAGAGTTAGTATGGAAAGTCCTTCTCTAATATGTGTTGCTTTTTTGGTTAATGAATTAAAAGCTGCTTAGGTCTATGACAGGTCAGAATATAGCAGAGATAGAGGAGAAAAGAAGGCGGAGTCAAGGAGATGCCATGTAGCTGCTGAAAGAGACAGATGCAGAACTTTACCCAATAAGCCACAGCCTTGTGGCAATATACAGAATAATAAAAATGGGTTAATTTAAGATGTAAGAGTTAGTTAATAATAAAACTAAGCCAATAGGTCAAGCAGTGTTATAATTAATATAGTTTCTTTATGATTATTTTGGGTCCGGGCAGCAGGGAAATGAACGAGCAGCCTCCGTCAACAAATAATGTGAGAGATGAAGATACTGTTACCACAAGAATTTCTACAACTTGACTCTAGTAAAGGAAAAAATGAAGTAGAAAGAGTGCTATATTTTGGTGTTCTTTTTCTAACCTTACCATCTGACAATTTTAAATTAGGATTACTAAATTTTTACCAAGTAAATTGGACAAGAAGCCCCCAAATCAAGGCTTTATGCTGGGACAAATGAATTGCCTGACCATAGCTCGGTCCACAGAGCATGCTGGTCTTTGGTCTTGTCACCTCCGGGAGCGGGTATTTTATCTAAAGCTGACACCAGGCTTTAAGTTTGTGTGAACATGACTTTCAAAGAAAATTGCCTGAGAAAGCTTTGTGTAATGTCTGTAGCCATTTAGAATGTCAGTTTAAATCGGCTCACTGCAATAACAGCAGATAGGATTAATCAGTTCCTCCTGGAACCTCCCAGGAAAGGGTAGCGCCCAGCCTGCTTCCTGATTTTGAAGGACAGAATTGGTACAGGGGAGGAGAAAAATACGTACGAGGAAAGGGATGAAATATGATGGTGTTGAAAGACTCGGGGTTTGTTAGGGGAGGACAGTTGACTAGAAGGACAGGCTATCTCTGAGGACTCTGAAAATATTCTGGCTAAGAAGAGACAGCTTCATGCGCTACCATGCTCACGGTGCTCACCAAGTGCTCCATGCAGCCCACTCTCACTGTGCAGTGCACACTCACCATGCAGCCCACTGTCACCATGCAGCCCACACCCACCATGCACCACACACTCACCGTGCACCACACACTCACCGTGCACTCCTTGCTCAGGTGGAATGTTTCTTCCTCCACCAGTCTTGATGTAGCTGCTTACCTTCCCTGGTTTGAATTCTAGCTCTTCGGGCACATCCTTAACATCTTGAGAGGCTTTATCGTCTTCATCTTTAAAACATAGCTAACAATATGGATTAAATGACAGCAAACACATTTTAAATGCTTAGGCCAGAGTGCAATAGACAGTTAACTGTTAATACTTACCAACACCCTCACATTAGCTGTGATTATCCTCATTACAACTACTACCACTCATTCATTAGAAGAGAAATATGGCAAATTACTTCTTGTAGAATGATTTAACAGGAGATAGCCTCTTTATTATAATAAAAAGCTCCTCACACTCTACGCACTTAAAACACCTGAGTTTATTCCATTTATAGCCACTCATCTCTTGGACAAAGCATTGTCCTCCTCCTTTGCCTTTATTTTAAAATGGAAACGTCTACTATGGCAACATATTAAATCCCTAAGCTCATTCTATGAATAACCTCTAAATATATAACAGAATGGGGTTCTTCAGGGACAAAAAGAGTGTGGGTAATTAGAGAGACTAAGGGGGAAACAGGAATCAGGAGAGACACATGCCCTGCCTTTCAGAGAGCTACTCAAGTTTTCGGAATAAATGGCACTTTGCATTGTGAAAAAAAAGAAAATTAATTTCTGGATTATACAGTGATCACCTGAGGGTTTAAGAGTTTTAAACCTAGAGAAGTAAAAACCTTCATCTATAGCATCCTGGTATTTGAAACAAAAAACTGAAACTCATATTTATTTAATTGTTTTATATTTATTTATTGTTTGTTTGTGTGTGAGGGGGAATGTGTGCCATAACACATGCATGGTGGTCAGAGGATGACCTCCAAGGAGTCAGTTCTCTCCTTCTCTACATGTGGGCCCAAGAATGTAGCTCAGGTCACCAGTCTTGGCAGCAGGTATCTTTATTTGCTGAGCCATCTCAGCAGCCTTGAAAATCATCTTTCAATCCTTAAGATTTTGGAGGTATTTTTTATATCTTGACAGTTTGTGTGTATTCAATAAAGATAGATGAGGACTCAGTTTAGATTTGATGGCAAAATAACTATAACAGATAACTGAGATGCAGATCTAACCATGACCAGGGAGCTCTGTAGGAACCGTGTCTGATGTAGAAGTAGGCAAATGTAAAGAACTCTACAGAATGATAAATCCCATCATGGGAATTGCAGAAATGTGCATATTTACAAATAATGAGGGTATATAGAACTTCGAAATGGAGTGTGTTAGATGCTTCATTACTGTGACAAAGTACCTAAGAAAATGAATTAAGAAAGGGAGGATTTATCTTGGCTCACAGCTTCAGAAACTTTTATCAATCTTGGTTAGGATTTCTATTGCTGCCAAGAGATACCATGACCATGGCAACTCTTACAAAGGAAAACATTTAATTGGGTGGCTTACCGTTTCAGAGACTGAGTTCATTATCATCATGGCAGGATATGATGGTATGCAGACAGACATGGTGCTGGAGAAGGAGTTGAGCCATGGAGAGGGAGCCTCATTTTGATCCTGTAGGCAACAGGAAGTGGTCTGAGACACTGGGCATGGCTTGAACATATATGAGACCTCAGAGCCCACTCCCATAGTTACACACTTTCTCCAACAAGGGGCCATACCTACACTAACAAAGCCACACATCCTAATAGTGCTACTCTTCATGAGTTTAAGGGAGCCAGTTTTATTCAAACTAGCACACCCTGATGGTGAGATGTGGTGGGTGGAGCAGTTCACACAATGGCAACCAGGAAACAGAGAAACAAACCTGTACTAGCAGCTTCCTGCTGCTTTCATTCCATCCCAACCACAGCATATAGAATGATCTCTCATTCAGGACATTAAATGACTTTCTTTAGTTAATCTTCTTTGGAAACATCTTCACAGGCACACCCAGAAATACTATTTACTAATACTATTTACTAATCTCATAGGCATCTCTCATTTCAACCAAGCTGCTAATTAAAGTTAACTATCAGAGTAAAGTAAGAATGGAAAATCTTGATATGAGAAATTGAATTAAAATATGATTAATTAAAGCCAGAGAATTTGGAAGTTATATACAACCATGGCCTGTGGGGGAGCGGAGGAAGCCCTGAAAGAATGTGTAAGGAGAAGATGAAGTAGTGAAGGAATGTGTATTATTTACAGGAACACAGTCATGTCAAGGACCCCAACCTACGTATGTGGCAAAGTCTTCCTTAGGTAAGGCTCCAAGTGGTAGCAGAACCTTCCTCTGGTCCAAGCACAAATGTTTACAGGTGACTGAGCAGTGTATGTAGAAACTATGAACTATAGTTACCTCTTTTTGGATGTTATAGCCTGAGATTGCTCCTCTACAGAAACCTCCCACAGAGACTCGCTAACCCCTCCTCTTTGTGCTGTACATAATAAACTTGATGAGTTTCTGTGATCTGAGTAGGTGTCCTCCATCAGACTGAGCACCTCATACCTGACCCAGCTTTTCTGCATGTAAACCTATCATTTCTTTATAAACCTCCCTGGGAAGGTTTCTAGTACCAAGTCTTGTAGGATGCAGAAATGAGCAATTTGAAAACTAAAATTTAGAGAGGATGACCATGTGATTTTCCCCCTTTCTTTCCAGACACCAAAAGTGAGAGCTCCTCTTGCTGCACTTCTTCTAGTCCAATCCTTTTCTATAGGGACACTCGATTCTGCACATCTGAATCTGTTATTCTTGTGAATGATGTATCTCTCTATGAAGAGTAAAATCACAGAGAGGAAGACTTTATTTTCTAAGACACATTAAAGAAATATTTGTGGTTAAGTATGTAATCCAACATTAGGGAAAAAATTAAGATTATAAATTCAATTTAAAAGAAATTTTTTTATCCAGAGGTGGTTACTTTAAAAGGAAGGGACATCACTATACTGGCCAATCCATTGACTAAGAGAGTAACAACAGTTCAAGTATGAGCCCCAAATACTCATTTTAGTTTGTTTATACCCATAGACAAATGCTACTCCCAGCCTTAATCAGAGAAGCTCCTCTTTGGAATGAACAGAAATGGATGCAAACTCATAACTGCATAAGGTGACGAGGAAAGGGGACATCTGAGTACTCACTCTAAGCAAGACATTTTTGTCATCTCATCCAACACCCATGGCACATGGCAGAAGAGGGTGTAGAAAAACTGTAGGAGCTAGAAGACAGTGAGGACCTGTGAAATGCTGTCTCCTGGGCATGGCACAGCCATTGCAATCAGGAGCTCATCGAAAGTCTCCTGTACTGGGCTTCATGACACTGGGCCAGCTAACAATCCATCATGAGCTAGGGAGAGGCTCTAGGGGCCCCACCTTTCTCTGATCAGCTATTGGCTACTGATTGATTCTGAGGGAGGGAAACTCATTGTCTTTAGTTGTGTCCTCACTGGTGAGCCACCAGACTAATGGAGATTTCTGAGGTCTCTGACATTAAATGGAATATTAAAGTTAGTGTGCCAGAACACAAAACAAAAAGACATGAATGTGGAAAGAACTGGGTAGTGTTTGTGTGTGTGTGTGTGTGTAATTGAAAAGAGACAAGAGAGAACAGCCAGAGTGCATTATATACATGTATGAAATTGTAAAATAATAACTAATAAAAGCTCAAATTTTTAAATTTTAAAGCAAAGCCAGCAATACAATATTTTAATCTGTTGATCTGTGGGTTGTAATTGTTCTTGTTTTTCTTATGTAATTTTTCTCGTTTAAATTGTTTTCAGGTGTCAAATTACTAGAATTTAAGTTAGTTGGCCAGCATACATAGATTTTCCATTATTAAGGGATCTTTTAAGTTAATTTTATTTGTTCAGATTCTCAGATCGCTAAGCACATGCTTTTAGATTGAAAACACATTTTATGCCTCTTTCCATTACAAAATCCAGTGGACATATGTTCAAAATGATAAAATTTAAGAATACCAACACCAACAATATAAAAAAGGAAAGTAGGAGCTCTTTTTAGTTGCAGTGATCTCTGAATAGAGTATTTTTCAGGGATGTAGTGGTATTTGCACATTTGAAAATCCAAGCACTTTACAGATACTGATTTTGAAAAAAATCATAGCATTGGGATTTTCTCACTTATTCAGAAAATCTAATTCCAAATGATTCATTGGGAATAAAATTGTTAATTTTTAAAAATAAAATTTTAAGGACCATCCCACACCACAGGTGATGTTCTGAAACCTGTAAATGAATTGAAGTTCAAATTTGAGTGGGTATCCTCTGCTTTAGCCGATGGCCCTATCCCCAGGGCCTCAATGTGTGACAGATGATGACACTGGGAGAGAAATGTGACAAAGTCATGAACACTGGAGATGTCGGGAAATGGCTTGTCATTTAAAACAGAGTGGATGAAAATGACTTATTTGTCTTTTCCTATTGCTATAGCCAATATCTAATACTGGATACTTTATAGATAGAATTGATTTCCCACAGTTGCAAAGCTTTGGATCTAAGACCAAGATCCCAGAGGATCTAGTAAAGGCTTCTGTTCTTCCCCGTTGATGGAGCCCCTTGCTACATCTCATACTACCAAAGAGGTCACACTGTTTCCTGTGACTTTTTTAATTATACAACTAATTGATTACATTAATTGATTACTGTCTGAAATTACCACTTATGAACATTGGTAGTTACATTTCAACAGAAGAAACTGAGAGAAATCGAGAGGAACACCAGCATTTGGATCATAGAAGCAGGCCTCAGGGAGGTAATATATGACCAGATTGCAGGAGGTGGAGCAATGAGTCTTTGGCTGTCTGGGTTCAGGGCATTTTAGTCAAAGGAAAGAGCAAGTGTGAGGGGTTCTGAGATGGAAGAGTCCTAGGACCTGTGCTGGATAGCATGTCCAGAACCAAATGAGCAAGAGGAGAATAATAGCATGGAAGCCAGGAGAAGCAAAAGAATCAGTTGTATAAAGCCTGTAGGCCATTTTAAAACCTTGCTTTTAACTCAAGGAGAAATACAGGAGAATTTTGAAAAATGCAGAAACATTATTTGAGTTTACATTTTAAATTACTTTGGTTATCATTTTATGTATAGGTGAAGAAGAGAGTGGAAACTTAAATACTAGTTAAAGCACATGTAGAAGTTCAGGTATTCAACAATATACATACATGTATACATATGTGTGTATATTTTATATTTAATATATACACACATATGCACATATATGTACATGATAAAGAGAAGGAGGAAGAGGAAAAGGGGAGGAACAGAATACTTAGATGAAGAAGTAGTTGAATAGTTTTATACAAATAATGAAATAGAGAAATGCATGACAGGTTCAGGGGAGAGAGCAGAATTTCTGGAGACATATCCTTGAGTAGGCAGTAGGAGAGACGAGTTCAAATCACAAATGGAGTGTTGACTTTAGTAAGTGCAGGGAAAATCCATCCGTAAAAGTACTGGAAAGGAAGCAGGCTAGCAGTCGTGGCTACACAGATGGCATACTTCAGGTGTCATCCGAGTGCTTCTGTTTTCATAATAGGAACTAACATGCAGAGAGTGATGACATCAGCGTAGGTGCTAGAGATTTGGAAAGAACCAGGCATGTTTTTACCCAGAAGGACTGAGTGAATATCCTGTGGAAATTCGGAGTGAGACTGCATATTCATTTGAAGAAGATCACTTTTCAAATGGGAACAACGTTTTGTCCACCTCCACATGCTTGTAGCCACTTCAGTGCAGGTGATGTGTGGATAGAAAGCTATATTTAAGCAATCTGTCAGTTGGGTACAGCAAAATCGATCTGGAGAGCATGAAGATGCTCCGAAGTGACTATAAAGCTGAACCTCAGCATGTAAGCTGGATCAGAGGACAGGGAGTAAGGACAAGAAAGCATCTTGGAACAAAGACAGGAAGAAAGCCGGTGGACTGCAGTGGGCTCTCATGGAATCTCCATGTACTGTTATTGAGTGGCTGCTCTGGCTAGCTAGTACCAGAACTCACACAAAGATACTTGCCATGGGTTAATACATTGTAAGTGAGATGATATGGTAGAGACAGGAATAGATCAAGTCAAGGTTTAAGGGTATACAGGGTTAAAAACAAAAGCCCCCAAATTTAAGACTATGGCTTATCTCAACAACTTCAATATATTAGATTCTGCTTGTGGAAACACACTCAACAAGATTAATAAAGTGCCTTCAATCTGAATAGAGCTACTGTAGCTCCAACCCACAAATCCATGTCCAATGTCACTGAGCAAAGGTGCTGTGTCCAGTGCTGTGAGTGGAGATTGTGAACTAGACGCCAGTCTGAGTCTACACATGAAATTCTCAATTTGCTGTCTCCAGGCAGGTCTTTTCTTCTTTATTCCCTAACTTTAGTCCTTGGAACTATTTAGTGGAAATATTGAGGAAGAAAAGCAATTAAAGATGAGACACTTGAAAAATTAACTCATTGATCTAAAAATTGGTTACTGATATGATACTACGTGCCAGAAATTGTACCAGGCTCTGATGTAGAGAAAGAGCCTCCTTGATGTGTTCACCATGAAATGAGGTAACATGGGCAAGGCGGGTACAGTGGTAACAGAATTCCAGTTGGAACATGAGGGCATGTTTCAAGATGGAGATGACCCAAATGTAACCATAGGGATCGACTAAAGATCTTGTAAGAGATGAGGCAGAAATGACCGCTTGTATCTGAAGAACCTCTCCTTCTATAGAAAGTCTTTCAGCGTCTAGGCTTTGCAGTTCAGTTTCTCATCTTCCTACAGACTTCTTGGTGGCTTCTCCTCTGAAAGCAAGTTTCTCCCTTTACCAAAAGTTAATATCCATTATGAATAATATTTATATAACAATTTGGTTCATTTAAAAGCTTTTCAGCACTGACTCTTGGTGTTCTCTCTGTATCAGGAGTGTGTGAAATTTACACCTGCCATTATTCATTTCTCTAATGATGTCCATGTGAGAGAAAAAACCTTCAAGTTAATAGAATTACAACCTGGATCCAGTACTGCTGCTGTGTGTCATTGCCCAGATAATAAAAGGGTTGTGGAGGATAAAGCGATTCACAGCCTTTTCCTCTTCCTCTTACAGGGAAACAAGGTTATGTTGCACAGTTTAGTTCTGGCTTGTTCTGAAATCATTTGAAATCTTCAATTATTTATTAATTGTTATTTAGATATACAACCTTCCTGTGTACATTTAGGGCCCAGAGAAGCTGGATGTTGTGCTGGAGGTTGGGAGTGCAGACTAGTGGCCCTGCCATTCATTGTCCCATCAGTCTAGCTGAGCTGACAAACTCTCAGTTCAGTGAAAGACTCTGTCTCAAAAAATAAGGAGGAATACAGCTGAGAAAAGATACTAACATTGACCTCAGTTTCCAAATGCATTCACACACATACCTGTCTGTTACATATTGTGCACACACATGACCACCCACACACAAATGCCCCCCCAGAGCTCTTAACTGTTTCCCTTCTCTTTAACCTATTCTGCTATTGCTGTTGAATTTTTATTTCACCTTCCCCTAGGCACCCATGAGGACACACTAAGGTTTCTTTAAACAGATGGGAAGCAGGTGTAGATAAGCTCTTGACTCAAATAGTCTTTGGAGGAGAAAAAATAAATTTTCTGAGCTGGAAGATGCTCTTAAGAGAGCAAATAAATGCAATGAGAAAAATTTATTTTAATAAAAATTTTATTTAGTTTCTAAAAGAAATATATGCATTTGTGTGGTGTACCATAGAAACACAGATGGTACTGTTGCCCTGGGTGGAGATCAGATCACTCCTCGCTGTCCTCATGAAGTTCAGCGAATGAATGACAAGCAGTCGGTGTTTCATTATCTCCAGCAGAGAGCCTCAAACATAGCCTGGAAGCCTTTGAAGATTCTGCTTTTGTGCTGAAGTGAATAACTTTTGAGTTCAGCCTTTTCTTTTCCCTCATTTTTGTTTTGCATTGATGTCTTACTAGGCTGTTTGAGCTGAAATCAAACTGATTCTGATCTCCATCCATGCTGAAATGCCAAGTTAAAAAATAATAATACACAAGTTACAGTGTAGATTCAAAGTCATAATAAGTAGCATAAGTGTGAGAATTTGAAAGACAGAGGCAATTATGAGTTGTGTTGTAATGGGTGCAGATAAATTAATTATTAACAAAGCTTATTGAATGATCATTATAGGTTCTTATAGGTTAGAATTTAAGCCTATTAAGATGGAGTCAACATCTACTCCAAGACTTTGAACACAGATTATCTAATATTACATTATCTTCAAGGGATTTCACTAATTTGATTGAATGGTTAAAATGATTTATTTCAAGTAAATTAATTTTACATTTAAATTTTTGGTGATTGTCTGGTCCTACTACATCTTGAAATTATTAAATACTTATTAAAATTATGATTACTGCGGGGATTGTTTTAAGAATTTTGTTTTGATGCAGTGGAGTCCTTTATAGTCTTTTATTAAGGCATTTCTAAATGTTGTTAAAATTCATGCTTTTGTAGCTCTTTGCATAAGTGTATAAATAAATGAAGCAATTATCTTAATATTCTAGGGATAATAGACAACACAGGATTTTCAAGATTTATAAATCAGATTGATAGTATTATATCTGTTTTATGCCCTATTGGTCACTTCAGGCTGCCACACTAAGTATCACAGATTGGTTTACAAAACAGGAAACTACTCCTCACGCATCTAGAGACTGAGAAGCCCAAGAGCGAAGTCCCAACATGGGTTAGAATGTGGACTTGTTCAGGCACTATACTCTGGGAATGAGTGCAGAAGTTCATAAAAAATGACTAGAACTACCATAAAACCCAACAATACCACTCTTGAGCATATTGCCAAAGGACTGTGAGTCAGTATAGCACAAAAAATCCTCTTCAACCATGTTTATCACTGCTTTATGCATAGCAGACAAGAAACAGAGCCAGCATAGATGACTGGGAAGAAAAATGTGGCTTATATACACAACGGAATTTTATGCCATAAAGCATGAAACCATGGTACTGTAGGAAAATGGATGGGTATGGAATCATTATATTAGATGAAATACACCAGACCCAGAAAGATGAATTGCACATGCATTATCTCATGTTTGGAAACACACATACACACACACATATACACACACATATATATGATCCTGTCATAATATCTTAACATATAATAAATACAGACTATATAGTCTGTATTTAATATGTATTTTTATATATGTATGTTTATTGGTAACAAAACTAGGAAAGGGTTAATGAGATGGAGGAAGATATCTTAAAGGAGGGAAGGTAGAAAGCAATGGAATACATATGATAAGAAGCAGAACGGTGATTCATGTATATATATGTATCTATACATGCATATGTATACGCACATATAAATATATATTTACATGTTTATATATGTATCTATGTATTTATTTACATATACAATAGTGCCATAATGAAATCTACTGCTTTGTATGGTTACCTTAAAAATTACCAAAAATATGTAAGATGACTTGAAAGCCAGAAGTTTTCTAAAAAAAAAATAACAAATTATCATACTTAGGCCCTCAAGAGAAGTCTTTTTCCTTCCTTGCAGAGAGGGCTTTCTCCTCCTGTGGCTTCATATGCCTCTTTCTTGTTTTGGGGGGTGGTGCAAATGGCATAGGGTCAGGCACTTGCCAGTTCTGTGATCTCTCCCACATGGTCCCACAAGGATCCCTCCCCTCCCACCATTTTATCGCTGCTTGCCTTCCAAGGGTTGATCTCTATATGGGATTACCTTGGGAAGCAAGGCTTGAATACATGAGCTTCGAGAGTGGGGCAGAAGCACAGTCTGTAACACACATAGAGCTCATCTCCCTCTCTACTCTGCCATCTTTAGTCTCAGCCTGGAAGCTGGCGTGTCAGCTTCTGTTGCCTCTGATGTCCTTGATGTCCCATATGGGCTAAGTATGAAAATCACTAATTATGAGTGAGGAAGACGAAACAAAAGTGTTAATGGCGGAGCAAGTTAGACAAGTGTTGGGAGGATAACCTGTGAGGCAGGGACTATGGGATTGTTGAACCGCTAAAAACTTAAAACCAAAATTTGTATGACGCTTCTTCAGGCAAAAACCATTGATCAGTGGGCTGAAGTGGTTTTGGGTGCCTGCCAAGGGACTTCCAGAGCAGACTGACTGATTGACTGATGCCACTGGGGCAAAGGCCAGCTCAGAGGTGGCTGGTCGTGGGCACACAGGCTGCTTTGCTGGGAACAGGTTGGAGCTGAGTGGGGCGTGGATCTTCTTCTCAGGTGTTTGCCATTAAAGGAGCCCAGGTCTGTGTCTCTGTGTGCTTCTCATCAGTGACGGAAGCAATGGAACCCCAGCAGCTGCTTCATTTAAATAGTCCAGGCAGAGGAAACCTGTCAGGCCTCCTCAGCCACCTGCCTGGGCTGAAACAACTCATTAGCTCAGATTTTTAATCCTGGGTCTGCAGTAATAACACACACATTGGGACTCTGGCATAGGGCTGCAGGAAAGTGCAGTCTCATTCGGAGGACAAATGATCCCTGTTTTCCTTTAAAATGATATCAGAGTTGGTGCAGGAATTTTCCCATGAGATAAAACCTTTTAATATCCTTGTCAGCCCTAATAGTCTCGATACACATACTATGAAATCAGAATACTATTTTCTAATGCAATCTGTCAATCAAGTTTTGAGTTTTCTTCTCCAAAATACTATTTGTGCAGCTGTGTCACCAGAGAAGGCCCGCTATAGGATAAGGATCAAGTAATTAATTTGGCCAACTCTGCCCTTGACAGTCTTCTTTGCACTGCCTTCTAGTTCTAAAAGTCCTTTCTATTTGATCTTGTTGGTTCTGAATTTAGAGCCTGCAGTGGTTAGAAAAGTCAACTAATGATTCAGCTGCTGTGTTATTTTCCCTGGTAATAATAGCCCCGTTAATGAGGTTTGCTTAAGGTCAGGAACCACATATATTCACTAGTGTATCTTAAACCCTGAACACTCTAGTGGGTGGATAATTATGAATGAGCTAATAATGTAATCTTGATCACGACACACACACACACACACACACACACACACACAACCCCTAAACTTTAAAAATTGGGATCAGTGGCACACCACGTTCACATCTAAGGTTCCTAGAAAGACTGTGGCTTCTCTGTCTCGTCTCTTCAGTTGCGTGAGTTGAGGTGATTCTAATAATGAATGGACATTCTGTGTTTCATTCTAGAAGGGTTTTAGCCCTGTAATATGAACTTTACACCAAGAATAATAACAGATGCTAATAGTTACGGAGGAATGGCTACAAGCCAGATCCTGTTTTAAGGGCTTTATATTTTCATAATAGCTCAAATATTGTGAGACTTACAAAGAAGATAAGACTAACTCAGAGAAGAAGGCAGAAACTCAAAATGACTGAGCCTGGGTGTGTCACCTCAGATTTTAGAATTAGGCTTGGGAGCTGGCTCTTTATTTCTTCATGGTATTGTTCTTCATGCTGCACTTCTAAGGCTGCCATAGTCAAGTTGGCATCCTCCTTAAATAAAATAGCAAAGATTCTGTAGGAGTTGCATGATTTTTCCCACTGGATGGCTTCTGTTTGCTGGCACTGAGCAGGGCCGCCATGGTTTCTTTAAAAGAGGTCTTCCTGGTTCAACATTGGCAGTGAAGGTTGCACTGCTTCTTTAGGGGAGGGCTTCCTGGTTTGTTTTAGTTGCATGAACAGCTCTGGCTCTCTCAGGAGGCTGAGCACTTAAGTGGGGTCTGTGAGCAGCATGTTACAAATTGCTTGCTTAATGGTGACATAGAACCGTTGTGACCCGGGAGCTGGGGCAGTATGAATGGCTCTCAGAGGCAGTGGACATGCCTCTGCCATGTTGGACTGGGTGGAGCCAACAGGCAGGGCCACTGAGTTGATCCTAGCCAAGCTCGCTTAGCATTTAAATAAAATAAAATAAAAAAGCGCTCCTGGTCAGAAAGTAATTATAGATACACACACAATAAAGACAGATTCAGATGAAAAAGACCTCTGAATGGGTCACAGCACTGGATAAATATCCATAGGCTTGGGAGAGAGAATAAAAAGATTAGAGTAAGATAAATAAGCCATGTAAAAATGGAATATACACAGAGATTCTGGATTATGTATATTATTGTGTTTTCTTTGAATTTTTTGATTGTGAATAAGCTTGAGAGACACTTCATTGTATTGGCTGCTAAGCTAAACCACCATATATATTTTAAGGGTATTCTGACTTCAAAATTTGGGTCTAAGGACATGTTGCTTTGGAAAAGAGGTTTTTCTTTTGTTTCCACAGAGGATAAAAAGCTGTGGATTCCTTACTGGCCAATATGATTTGATCTTACTGGCCAATATGATTTGATCAAACAGGACCCCCCCCAGCACAATGACTCAGATGATCCAACAGCTTCAGGACTGCTGGCTGAGATGGACCTACCACACAGGATACCTCATAAAAGACCTGATTAATAGCACCCGCAATCACCAGGAAGTAGTCTAGAGAACAATGCCCAAATTCCCTAAATGATTGTTTATGAAT
>LOJH01034173.1:0-16098 GCA_001685095.1 Ellobius talpinus
TCTCTTAGCCTTTTACACTTAGAAAGAAACCAAGGAAGCAACAGGCTAAATAACAGTGACGACTACATGGCTATGATATTAAAGGGCATGGAAAATGCCTTTAAAAGCTGTTTGATATCATTAGAAACACATGGCTAGATGAGCCCCTGCAAAATCTGGATGAGAAGCAGCCATACACCATGTCTGTGAATCTGGCACACACTGCACAGGTTTTCTGGTTGTTTGCTGTAGATGAGCTGCCCGTGTGTCTTTAGCAAGTGTGCGTATTTCAGTTCCTAGGCTACTTCGTGTGGTCTCTAACAACAGTGAGGAGAAAAGAGCTGCAAGGAACAGGGAGACACCTTGTTATGGACTTCCACGGTTCAGGCAATTTAAAAAGCAGAGAAGTTTTTAAAAGGGTACGTCAAAGTGTGCTGTTTTTGATCCGAAGTAATGGAAGTTGCCTAACACCTAACCCAGAGGCTGTGAAAAGAGAGCACTAAAGTGAGCACTAAAGTGACAGGCTTCATTTGCACGTTTACCTCTGGGCACCCATTAGGGATGTTAAGGAAGCCTTCTGAAATTGTGTTTACACTGAAGGTCTCCTGGAGAAGCTCTCAGGCTGAGACGCAGGCAGATGGCTGACCCTGTCCTTGCTGTGGATCTGTCCCTTTTGTGTCATTCTGAGAAGCTCATTCTCCATTAGGCATCTCTTAATTCAGATCTAATTCTTCACCTGCCTTTTTGTGTGCTGAGAGCTCTGCTCTCCCCAGGCCAATTTTTCAGCCACATCAGCTATGTAAATCAGCATATCTTCTTGGATTGATTTTCTTTGTGAGCCAGGAGCCTTTTGTGGTATTTCTGCCTGGGACTGTAATTTGAGCTGTTTCATTGTTGAGCTTTGCAATGGCTGTTTCAATTTTCATACAGTAGGTACTCTTTCTTTTTAGCACCCTGTATCACAGTCTGTTTCTAAAGAGAATTGATTGTGCATTTGATAACAGCCTCACTTACAGTCCACCCTGGTGTGTCCAGATGCAGGGCATAGTGAGTAGGAACTGTGGATGCATCTTGACAGCTCTCAGAATTTCTGAGAGGGACACAATGCTCTAACACAGGAACAGAATTACCTCTCTGGTAGAGGAGAATGGAGAACATGGTCATCGTTGCCTTTCCTAATAAAAATGTGAAAATCAAAGCACAAAAATGACAGTGTATTGCAAATGGTGCATATCTCAGAAATATAAAAAAACCCCACATGTGAACTCAACATGGCAGGTTTTATAACATATTATTCTTTTAACATAGTGAAACTTGTTTATCAGTTGGCAAGTTTTATATAGAAGTGTAAATAGAGTTCTTCTATAAACATTAGCTAAATCCTAAATTAAAATAAAGTTAAAATAGCAATAGCCTTTCTCTTTCTTAGCCATGCATCACACATTGGGGAAAATAGTACAAGGACATGCTTCAGACATTAGTCTATAAAATTTTTAAATTTTTAGTTGCTTAATAATAGCCCCAAAGTGAATGACTTACACAATTTAAATTTATTCATTTATATTATAGTTAATACATTTGTTTACATTTTGGACATCTTACACCATACTCTTTTATTCCATGCTTGAAAGAAGAAAGATTACAAATGTCATTTGTTAGAAAATTAGTTTATCAAGTATTGAAACTAATTATACATTTTAATAGATTTACCCAGTTATTGAAAATAATCTAACCTTTGAAGTATTTTATAAATTGATGGTTGAAGATGAAAAATTTAAAGTAAAAAATTAGTTATGAACAAGAATGTTAATCTTTTATATATAATTATGGATATTAATTTCAAAACAGAAATTCTTGTCTTTAAATAATAGCTATGTAATTGCATATTGAGATTATTCAATACATAAGAATAGCAATTATATTTCCTTATTCAAAATATGGGAAGAAACATGGTAAAATTTTTAAAATCCAGTATAAAGTTATAAAAAAATTACAATGAAAAAGATTAACTATAATTATAGGAAGGGGTAAATATTTCTAATAATGCAAAGAAGGCTTTTTAAGATTTGTTTTTTATTATTTTTAAGTGTGTGTGTGTGTGCGCACCTAAGTGCAGGTGTCCATGGAGGCCAGAGGAGCTGGAATCACAGGAGAATGTGAGATGCCTGGTTTGGGGGCAGGAACTGAACTTGGGTCCTCCAGGAAAGCAATGCGCTCTCTCAGCCACCAAAGCATCTGTCCAGTTACTAGTAGTTCATATTTGTACAAGCATTGCAACCTGACTAAACTTTTAAAGTTAAAATGGCGCCCCAGATTCCAAAGAGAGCTAACCCTTTATAAAAACCAGTCTGACAGCTAAGAAATGAAGTTTTATTGTGGCTTATTATTTATATTTTCTTGATTCTTAGTGAGGGTGACTGCTTTTTCCTATATTAACCTAGCATCTTGTGTTCTTCCATAAAATACCTAGGACTTTTTACCATTTTACTATTTTTAAAGCTTCAGTCTCTATATATTTATGGAAGTTCTTTATATATTCTGAATACTAGTTCCACGTAACAATTGAGAGGTGAGATGTATTGGTGAGTGTCACGATATTTGCTTGTCAGCAGCCAGGACTGCACATTACACGAAGAAAACCAGGAACTGAACCTTAAAGGTACGCATGCTCAGAGAGCTGAAGTCAGAGACAGTGGACTTACATCCTAAAGATCTGCTTCCCATTTCCTCTCTAGAAAACAGCCTTAATAGGGAAACGAAGGCAGCCAGTGACTCCAGGCTTGGCTCTGCCTCCCTGTCAGGAGGTTAAGTCTCATCCTTGAGGTCTATGGTTCTGGTACTTTCCGTCCTCACCTCCTTCTCTGTGCAGGAATCAGCTTTCCACACAACACAGCCACTAAGCCTGGAAACCTTATCCTGCATTTTCTCTGAAAGGATTAAAAGGTCTGTCTTTTGCATTGAAGTCTCTGATCCATTTGAAATTGACTTTCTGTGTGCTGTGAGGGAGAGATGTATTTTCAGTTTTTGCTATTAATTAAGGAATTTTTTTTCCAGCTCTCTTCCCAATGGTGTCCAGCATGAATGATCTCCTCATGGCTCCTCCTCAGACAAGCCTTTCCCCGCAGTGGTCAGAAGTTTCCTGCTCACCATCTCTGCCATCAATGGTGTCTTTGCTGTCCATTGATTTACTTCCCTTTTCACCTGCTTCTTTTTTAGATGTATTTTTTCCTTCAAAAAAATCACATTTAAGGTTTTATATTTTATAAATGTCATCCCCTGGCCAGTAGGCATTTCTTTGTACCCATGCAGTTTTTTTCTTTTTAAATATAACGCCTAGGTCTTTGATTCTTGGATATCATTTATTCCTGAGGATTTGGGGGAAGTTTTACCTCTCTCTTCTTCTCTAAGTGTTTGGAAGGGGCTATCTCCCACAAAGTGGTGGTTTGATCATAAGCACACTTGAGATTTGAGGACCAGACACGACACATATTCGCAAACAGCCCTGCTGCTCTGAGTGATTGACAAGATACAAATAGAGCAGACATTTGCATTATTTATACTGTGGGACACCCAAAGCATTGTTGATTGAAGGATGGCAGGCCCAGCGGTAGGTACCAACATGGGCAGGTCCTGCAGCACAGTGAGTGGGTGCTGAGGTTTGCTCACATCGGCTCAGACTCACATCCCAGACTGGGTAGATGGGGACACCATGCCTTTTCCCTGAAATGGCCAGTAGCTACAGTCGTGGTCAGTGTACCCCTATATACAGGCCAGGACATGCGAGGATCCCAAGGACTCATCTTCTGAACTAGGACGGGTGCTTGGAATGGTTCACAGCAAAGCCAGGTCCCCAGTCCTGGGGAGATCTAGCCCAGAGTCTCAGAAGCCTCAGGGTTTGGACCAGAGATTGCTAGCAGCCCGCTGTATTCAACAATAGGAAGCAGGTTTTGGGGGTCATATCTCAGGGATGGGAATTTACTTCCTAGAGAATACATGAGAACTGAGTCCCATAAAGTCCAAGTCCCACAGCTGACTATGCCTGCCTACCAATTCCTTCCCCTCAAATGAAGCATCTCATGGGTGCTCTTTCTTCTAGGTCACATATTTTTTTAATGCATAAGTTGCCCGCATGAGATTTACAGTTGTGTAGTGTTTTCTTCCTAAAAGGAAAAGAACACATGGCTTAGGACAGCTTATTTAGTTCAACTGAGCAGGAAATGATCATAATGACCCAACTGTTTATAGTCTCACCATCTGTACTCGAGTGCTGACCCAGAGTCCATGCTGGTTGATACAATGCACCCATTCTTTCCTCCTGCATTCATCAGTGTTTAAGGGCATTTCCTCCACCCTGAATGCTTTGCTAGCTTCTGAGAAGGAAGATAAGCTGTGGTCTGGGCAATGGGAACAAACGGCCTTCCCCACGGTAGCCACTTAGACAGTGTACAGGATTTTAAAACAACAAAACAACAAAGGCAATTTTTATGTCACAAGGGCTCTTTCAGAGCCACGGGAACATCTGTGAAGTAGAAATAATTTCGGTGCTCTGTGGGCTGCTAGCTGTAAAAGGTTGTTTGGCCAACTTTCTAAAACCCAGTGCTGCCCACAAATGTGAACCCAGGCGCAGATGTGTTTTGCAAGTGCTAAGGTGAGCATCTACTGCCATACAACCATCACACGGAAGCCCATCTCTGCTGAGCACTTGAAAGACTTGCCGAGTACAGCTAGCTGTGTTGCACATGGAGCTATGCCACAGTCTCAGAGACACGCTCTTCCTTTCTCTGTACTGTGTGCACATTGCTTCCACTCTCCTTTATTTTCTGAAGTCTTTAATTACACTCAGGAAAAAGGAAAGTGCTCTCTCGTTTGCAGAACCTAATGTGTTAGTGATGGGATGCTCTTTGCTTTTTCCGAAGTACTTGTCCATTTGAACACATTCAGTTTAGGATGCATGTCATTTGATATTCAGCTTAGAATTAATAAGTGTTGGGGCACAGCGTCCATGACTGAACATTTCCATAATGGATATTATGTCCTTTGGCTCAGCAATCATCTATAAATTAATATTAAACAATAATTTCCAGGCTGCTGAACACATGGTGAATGTTCATCCTTCATATTCTGGCTTAATATCCTCCTAGCTCTTTTTCTACCCTTGAGATCCTGTAATGTGCCTCATGGGACCATAAAGCAACCTTAGGAATTGACACAGTGCATTGAAGAGACAGATATTCACTGAGTAATTGTGTAGCTCACGAACATTGGCAGAACCAGGATCTTGTCCCATTATTATGGCTTCTTTCAAACTACTGAAACAGAACTCCCAACTCTTCACAACAGTGTTCTTCTCTTGTTCTTGTTGGCCATTCTTGAAGAACTAATAATAGCTCATTTTAATAATTATTAAAATGTTAAAATAACTTGCTTTTTGGAATATATTTTACAAGTGGAAATGGGATTCACCAAGTAGCCAACATTAATAATGTATTTAAAATGAAGGTTGCTACACAGGGAAGGGCAGGGGCTGCTAGCATGTTCTCCAGTCTCTGGTAGTCATACACAGGAGATTAGTGGTGTAATTTTTCCAGAGTACCTTTCCTACCCAGTTCTCATTTTCTTTCTGGTACCTCTGTGAACTTAGAGCTAAGTAGAGGGCAGACAATATTTAGAGGAAGAATAAATGGCTAAAGAAATTAAAAATAGCAAAATGTATGCTACAGATAAAACTTTCCTGATAATTATTCTAGCACTTATATTAATATTCCTTAAAATAATTCATCTTGTAAACACAAAATAGTTGGATCTATCCTCCATATTGTTTGAAATTTAGAAAGATAAATGTACAATTTTATAATCAACATGCCTGGGAGGTACTATCTTAACCCAATGATCTGTCTGCATGTAATTCATGTTGAGGTAACAGACAAAATGTGAAGTTCACAACTCCTTCATGAAATAATCTTTAATCTATCTTTCAGTTTAGAAGAAATATTGGAGCTAGTCATGTGGTTCCACGCCTGTAGTCACAGTACTTGGGGGCCGAAGCAGAAGGATTACCGGGGATTCCAAGTTAACCTGGGTTGTATGAGTTCCACGTCAAAGAGAAGCAAGATAGTTATAGTGCAGAAATCAAGGTGGTCGTTACCCTTGGGATAAAGGTTGGAGGCCCAGCAGCAGGTGCCAGTGAGCATGGGCAGGTCCTGCAGCACAGTGAGTGGGTGCTGAGGTTTGCTCATGGTGGTTGACTTACATCCCAGACTGGGTAGATGGTGACATGGTGCCTTTTCCCTGAAATGGCCAGTAGGTCCAATCATGGTCAGTGTACCCCTATATACAGGTCAGGACATGTGAGGATCCCAAGGACTAATCTTTTAAACTAAGACAGGTGCTTAGAATGGTTCACAGCAAAGCCAGGTCCCCAGTCCTGGGGAGATCTGTATCCAACAATAGGCAGCAGATTTTGGAGGTCATATTTCAGGGATGGGAACATTCTCCCTGGAGAATATATGAGAACTAAGTCCCATAAAGTCCAAGTTCCAAAGCTGACTATGCCTGCTCCTTCCCCTCAAACAAAACATCTCATGGCTGCTCGTTCTTCTGGGTCACACGTTTTCTACACATTGGGTTCCCACATGAGATTCACAGTGTTTTCTTCCTAAAAGGAAAGAACACAATGCTTAGGGCAGTTTACTTAGTTCAACTGAACCGAAAAGGATTGTAATGACCCACCTGTTTATAGTCTCACTATCTATACTTGAGTGCTGATCCCACAGTCTATGCTGCTTGATGTCAGACACCCATTCCTTTCTCATACATTTATTCAATATTTAAGGATAGATCCTCCATGCTAAACACTGTTCTAGCCTCCTGGATTTTGGTTTTTGGTTTTTACTTTGGTTTTGGTTTGTGAACAGGGTTCACACTGCAATTTTTTGAAATATGTTGTTCATTCTGTTGCTCTTTGCTAATAATATCTCTATAAATTTTGCTAAAAGCAGCCAGCAATACCCAGGCTACACCATGCTGCCATGAAATTTCCCACTTTGGTAACTTGTCTACCACCTTTAAGCTCTTATGGAGTCTCAAGGCAGCAGTGACGTGCTTTCTGAGATAGTGTGAGCATCATGTATGCAGACTGGAGTGCTGCTGCCTCTGTGGGCCTAGTTAGCAAAATTCACACAGATTATATTCATGATCTGTGTACTCCCTTCTATGTGTCATGTCAATAAAAAGGTTTACACTACTCAAAAGAAATTCATGTTCATGAGAGAAAGTCAGGAAATGGTGCATTTTTCTCTTCCCTCGAGGGAGTTAGCCATGCATTCAGAAATGATCGTCTTCTGGTCAAATTAGAGTGTACTTTCTAATCCCTACACTCTTTTAGGTGCGAAGGTTATGTAAAACAGTCTCATTATCCAAGAGATCAATGAATTTAAGATTTCTGTGTTTAAAGGTTTTCTCCAGTACCACTGTTTGAATATATGGTATTGCTGTTTCATGGCAATAACTGGACTGCCAAATCTGATTCCAACACAGCAATAAAAAAAGAATGGACACTAACGCGGAATGTGCACTGTGTGAATTTATATTAGAGATTTAAGAGTCAACTTGCCAAAATGTATTTTGCTATTTGACAAATGCCATACCAAACTGAGAGCCAGCCATTACATATTTTGATATTTTCTTATTGTTACTTTGTATACTATTCTGCGTGTTGGGCATTATATCAAGATAGGGATTAAATGTCAGAACAACAACTCATATCTGCTATCGAGCAAAAAAGGTTTTTTTTTCTAAGCTTAGAACCCTTTTCTGAATAACATCACCAAATACAACTGGTGTTTTCTAGCTTCCTCATTGTCTATTGACACAGTTATGAGATCACAACCCTAGGAGGATGCCTGTACAACAAAGGCAGATATCATTATCTTTGTTTTACAATGAATAAGCCTGATATCATTAAATTATGTAAGTGATAACAAGAAGCTGATCAATGCTACCAATGTTTAAGCTTGCTTGTACTTATCTCAGATATTAGCGTGCCTCAGATGCTGGATATGGCTGTAGAAGATGTACCGTTTGCCCTGTTGGATTTTGGTCCATCTTTAGGGAAATTATTTTCTATTCATTTGGGAATAGGAATGTTTATCCCATGTCATTGTATCTTGGAAACATGCTAAGTTGGCTTTTATTTCTTATAGGGACCCACAGAAGAGTTTTCCTTGAACTCCAGGGCAGATTTTGAGTTTAGCCTTTTGAGAACTACTGGAATAGATATTATTTGGGGGCATTTCAGAGATGGATGGACTACATTTTGCACCATAAGATGCACATGAGATGAGCCAGTGAGAAAGGAGTCTCTTGATCAGTACCAACTTGATTTTTTCATGTCCTGTGACCAATGCATGTGTGGTATCTCCAGCCATAAGATCTGGTAGATCTTACCATCAAGTCCTGGTAGGCAACAAAGAGCAATGACAATAGCATACATTGCTTTGGACATCTTCAGGACACCTCTAACCACAGCTTGAGGGGAACTATCAAAAACCTGACATTTATTATTATTATTATTATTATTATTATTTGGAAATAAACAAAGTATGATCTTTTATGCTCCCTATGGTTCCTGGTAGAAACACAATCTCTTGTGTAGAGTAACTCCAAATACGCACACACACACACACACACACACACACACACAGAGCCTATAAAATAGGATGCTTCCTTGTGACTTGTTTGAACATCTTCAGTTACCACCTCCACCACCCCGACTTTCTCTACCCTCTCATCCTTCTCTCTACTTACACAAAGTCTAATCTGTGAAGAGGTTGCTTTACCCATCATTCAATCATTAGGGACTCAGATTGGTAGATAGTCTATCATTTTTGACACATGAATTCTTAGATAATTATGGATCAAAATCCATCTAGCAGATAGGGAAAGAAAAAGTAGCAGATCCTACTGGAGGTATTTATGAATTGCTTCTTGTTTCCTTGTCAGCACATACCATCAGCTCAAATTTAGTTGAATAACATTACTTATCCTAATGAGGTCTTAGAAATGCACCGAAGCCAGGAGTTGGTCTTTCCTTCCTTTTTCTTTCTTCCCTCCTCTTGTTCTTCTTCTTCTTATTTGCCACCCCTTCCAGTCTCTGTCTCTAGCACCACTTTTACTCACCAGTTTCCAAACGGTTTTGTACACATTGATCCTTAGATTATGAAGGTGTAATTGAGGACCAGTGGGGTGGGCCCAAAGGAAAGAGAGGAGGCATACTCACTATACTGCTTAGTTAAAAGAAAATAAGTGTAGTTTTTCCATGACTTACATTATGTATCTATGCCCACATGGCATAAGTGATGAATGTTTTCCTCTTGTTCTCCCTACATAGGACCTTCTATATGCTTTTGGCATTTGTCAGTCAACATCAGCCTTAGTGTTCACATCATAGGCTATCAAAACCTTTTGCACGGTTGTAACCCTTTTATCAGGTTTTTAAATAAGGGAACACAAAATGCATTCATCTAGTTAACAAAAGGTAACTTGCTTGTTTATGAATGGATAAAAACATATGATAGATAAACATGCAAATTAATAATATATAACTAATAAGCATATAAATATAATAACAAATAAATGTACATAATAGATAAGATATTTTATGTTTATTTTTTAAATAAATTTAATCTTAAGATATTCTTGGCAGTAGTAATATTTAGAAACATAGAAGAGAATAAAATCAAGTGATACTATAAAGTCTTGTGTGTATGTATATGCACATTCACACACATCAAATCAACAATGCATGAAGGAATATGAATTTTGGACTTTCCTTTCTGACTACTTTAGTTAGAAAATAGCTGGCATCCTAATAATCATATATATGATTTTATATATATGTGTGTCTATATGATTTCACTATATATATTCTTAGTTTCAGTAATTAAAGCACATACTGTGTAAGTATGAAGTCTGGAGTTTGGCTCTCCAAAGCCTACATAAAGCCAGGAGATAGGGCGGGGCCATCTGTAATTCCAGATCTGGAAAGGCAGAGACTGCGAATCTTGGTGTAAGATGACTAACCATACTAGTATTACTATATTCAATTGAAAAACTCTGCCTCAGTGACTAAGTGACTAAGGAAGATGGCCAGCCTCAGCCTTAGGCGCAAGCATACACGTTTTTTTATGTGCCGTAGCACATACACATGCATGTCACACATGCAAACATGCACACCCCACAGATTCATTTCACTCAATTCGAAGAAACAAGAGTTTACTCTGGCTCAGAGTTCGAGGGCCCAGCATGTCATGGCAGGAAAGTTAAGACAACAGCAGGAGGTTGAAGCAGCTGGTCACACTGTCTCTATAGCAGGAATAAGAGAGCAGTGATTGTCTATGCTTAGCTTTTTATGTAGTCCAGAATCAAAAACTAAGGACTGGTGCTACCTACTGTCATGGAGAATCTCAATTAACCTGATCAAGATTATCCTGACTAAGCAAGCCCAGGAACTATCTAGTCTAAAGCATCCTTCAGAGGCATCTACGAAGGCTGCCTTCTAGGGGATTCCAGAACCTTGCAAACTGACGATCAGCACTACTGTTACATATATAAATGGCTAAAGAGAGACCTTACACTAGAAACATGTTACTGACCTATTCTGGGGATGTGTATGACCTTGTTTAAAGCTTTAGGGATTTAGGGGGATTTTAGGTCAGTTCCTGGTGATATTATGAAAGAGCACCTGGTCTCAGACAGTGAAAAACAGAAAACGTAAATCGCCAGCCTATACAATGCCTAAATCAGCAAAATAGCTCCATTTAGTTTGCCTAATGTTTCAAATGAATGCACAGACTAAATCATAGTCTCTACTGAATACTTTTGATGGTATCCTTTAAAATCTCTAATTAAAACTAAGCTGCGTGCAAGTACTTTCTACCTCAATTTGATGTTCACTGTTGCATGGAAGTTGAATAGGGTGCCTCTTGAGATCAAGATGACATAATTTTCAGACATAGAATTTTAAAGCAAAAAGGGCAATCACTACGATCATAAAACAACTATAATCACTTTCTTTAAATGCAAGAAGGGTAGAGTACATCATTTTATTACTTCAGGCTGCAAGGATATCAATCAATGGTTATTTAGACCAGGAAATCAAGCAGAGAATAAGAATTTTTTTAAAAAAAGAAGTGATTCAACTAAAAGAGCTAGATCTACATATCACTTTAATGTCCACTTGGAAGAAATTTAAGACACACACACGCACGCACGCACGCGCGCACACACACACGCACACACACTACTCAGGCATACACATACAGTTATCTACTAAACTCCCCCAATACGAATTAGCTAAATATCTGAAATATCCTATGGTTAGAAGGTGATAAGATTTGAGATGTGTTATGAGAACATTTAGGGAAATGCTAAATAGGAAGAAAATTACCAGTGCTTCTTTGAAAAGCTTTTAGCTGGACAGTCTTTGGCATTTACCCTTTATATGCCCTTTGTGAATGGGAGAAGAAAGGGCAAACTTTAATGTTTAATCTACAAGTTTATTTTTTACTAGTATTGGAACAAGACAATTTTAGACCCCAAAATATACATGAAAACAAGTAGAACTGAAGTGTTGAAACCAGAATTCATGGAATGGACTAATGGACAAAATGTCATTAACAGGTTCATTCAGATACACACAGGCAATACCACATTATCCACATGAAGATTCCTTTACACACATACTCACGTCATCCAGAACACACACACCAACCTACAAATGCATATATCACAACACACACACAGGCACACACACAAAGGCACACACACACACACCACCTACTTATACACATGTAAAAGTTTCACAACCATCTCTTGCATGTGCACCCACCAGGTATACACATAGACCCACAGACACATTTCTATGCACAATATTTGTTAGCCCAAGAGGCGGAAAGTGTTCACAAGAACATTCGTCATTTCAATACCTTTTATTTACCTAATTTACAGCAAAGAGTCTGCAATAAAAATTTGATTCTGATATTTTTAAACTCCACCTAAATGCATAGGCCATGGTAAAGTGAGTCATAAGATCTTCACAGCATCTATTAGCCAGTACAAACACAGAGAAATATTGTCTTCTGTTTTAATTTTTGTTCTGCTCATCTGCTGGCTATCTCTCACATCTCCGGACTGGTTAAGAGTTTATGTGGTGCTTCCACATAAGTCTTACATAACCTCACAGTGGTGATGTGGAACAAATGAAGAACCTAACAGGCAGTAAGACAAAATTCATTATTTATTGACAAAGGGTCATAACTAGAAAAATATAGGACTGAACTTCCACACCAAGCCAAAGACATACTCCATGATTCTCCATGCTTGTGTCTTCCTCCAAAGTTAAGCAGAGGGCCACTCGTGATGCTCTATGCTCTGAACTATTTGACTGTAGGTTCTTTAACTTTTTATGTGTTCTAGGATGGCTGAAGATCCCAAGAGGCTGATCATGTATAGGCATGTCACTGGTTAAAGAAATAGAAATAGTCAGTTGTCTAGTCTAGCAAAGTAATCAATAAATGAAAGAAATAGAGATTATGTGCTGAAAAACATTGGCAGGTCAATAAAACTTTTAAACTGCTCTGCACAGTGCCTGACAAATTTTGGTACTTAAGATAAGTTGATATACAAATTATGTCTATGGAATTAGGTGACACTAAAGGGAGAACATTTTTTTCAATAATCTTGCTACCAAGATTTCTCAGTAATGTAAGATTTTTTTCTCCTAATAATTCATTTTCTTTTTCACGCCTTCCCTAATCTCTCCATCAATATCCCCTTCCTGTTTTTCTTTATATTGGTTAGCTGACTTATTTTGTCTTTTAGCAAGGATATATATGCAGACACACCAAGAAATACACATACCCCTTCACTTAAGTGATGTATTCTAAAAATAACAAATTCCAATTCTATATGTAAGTTATACCATAGCCTCACAGAGACACACTATACATGTATCTTTCTATATGTAAACTATGCCATAGACACAGTTAGTATTCAGAAAAGTGTTTCATCTAGGGGCAATAGTGGCATACATACCTTGGCAGTAACCAACACCTCTCTAATTAGACTTAAGAGCAGCTCAAAGGAGGTAAACCATGCCTGGTACTATAAACCTAGACAACTACTCAAGGATGATGAAGCCATGGGTCTTGGGGAAGAACTTACAATCACCACTTTACTAAGTTGGTGTAATTTCTACTGCCCTCTGTATGTTTGTCCTCATCCCTTATCAAGAAATTTCTCTTTGGAACAAACTGAGACTATTACAGAAAATAACAACCAATCAAAATGTAGATTTGTGGAATCTGGTCCCAATGGACACACACACACACACACACACACACACACACACACACACATCAATCTCTTAAGGCTCGAGGAACATTATGGAAGAGAAGGTGGGAATATTGCAGCAGCCAAAGGATCAGGGAATTTGCTGTTAAGCTATATCTTCTAGTAATGTGGAAAGCTGTACCTATCAAGTCTCACCAGCATTGCCAAACATGAACCAAACAAGGATAACAACATGCCAAAATGAATGGCATGGCCTGGAGTCCTCAGTCCAACACAAAGAACTTGGACAACTGAGGAATGCTTAGAGTGAGAGAAATAGGAGAAAGAACACCAGTGGGTTATCTAGTACTAAATGGCCAGCTCTGAAAACATGCATAAATACACATACTGTTATTTACAATAACATCAAAGAAATACAATATCTACCCAAGGAGATGAAAAAGCTCTGCAACGAAAACTTTAAATCTCTGAAGAAAAAGATTTAGGAAGATGCTAGAAAATGGAAAGGTCTCCAATGCTCCTGAGTTGATAGAGTTAAAATTAATATTATAAAAATGACCAGAAGATGTTTGCATATTCAATGCCATCACAATCAAAACCCCCACAGCACTCTTCACAGAAATATACACTGAAGAAAACAGCATCTTTAACAAATGAGTCTGGGAAATTCGATGTCTATATGTAAAAAATAAAATTAGACCTCTATATATCACCTTGCACAAAAGTTAACTCTAGCTGTGTCAGAGACCTCAACTTGAAACCTGAAATTTTGAAACTGCTAGGAAAAAAGTAAGCAGTAGCAAGCAAGATTTAAATATAGGAAAGAATTTTCTTAGTGGGTATCCATTTTCCCAGGAACTGTAAATGGGTGAGATTGCATAAGATCAAAAGTTTCTGTTTAGCTAAACAATTGAGTGAAGAGTAACCCCACAGAGTGGAAGAGAAAATGGTATCCTGAACATATAAAGAACTGAAAAAACGAAGAGTCAAAACAACAACAACAAAACAATAAAAACAGGCTATGGATCTGAACAGAGAGTTCTCAACAGAAGAAATAAAAATAACTAAGATGTATCTCCAAAAAATGTTTATCATTCTTAGTAGTCAGGGAAGTGCAAATTAAAACAACTTTGAGATTTCATCTCACCCCAGTTAGAATGATTAAGGTATTCAAACCATTCACCAACAAATGCTAGAAAGGATGTGAGCAAAGAGGAACCCTCACCCCCTGTTGGTAGAGTTGCAAACGTGTGCAGCCACTCTGGAAATCAGGGTGGAGAATCCCAAAGAGTTCAAGAGAAATCCATCATATGACCTGGCTTTACTGCTCTTCTTCTTATGCCCTACTCCACAGATACTTGTTCAGCCATGCTTATTGACACTCTGTTCACAATAGCTAGGAAATAAAAATAATCCAAATGCCCTTCAACTGATAAAGGGTAAAAAAATCACACGCATTTGCATTGTAGATATATTCTGAATTTTTATTATAAATCTGTACTAATTTGTACTAAATTGTATAAATACTATTTGTAGAGCAAAATAGAATCAATAATTATACTGGTATATGATGATACTAGGAAATAGTGTATTAAATGAGGTAACCCAGATGCAGAAAACCAAATGTTCTTGCTCATCTGCGGTTCTTAGCTTCAAATCTTCAGATGTAAGTGTGTAACCTGGAGTAACCACAAAGCCAGTGAAAGAAAAAGGGACCATGTGGAATGGTTGGAGGACAATAGTAAGATAGAGATGTATGGAGTTAGTGGGGGATGGGTAAATTGGGAGCAGGGAGGCCAAGATGTTACAGAAAGTGAGGTATGGATAGACTATAGTGAGAAATTTTGAAAAAGATATAAAGAATTGTATTTTATATTGACCTAAAATTGCATTTAATGCATATACATGTATATGTATACATATGTATATAGTTTAAATGAAGTTATCCTCCTTGGGGTGATAATACTCCTCCTGAGAATCATAGACTAATAAAGACCTCAGTACCAGACATGAGAAACCCCCTTTTCAAGTTGTTGGTAAGGGGAGTAGAAAATACTTCCCAAACAGTGTAGGTTATTGATATTGCCCTTGGCTGCTTCCCAGAGGTTGAAGGTAAGTCCCTATTGCTTTTAACTATGTAAGCCCCTACATACTTTGGACACAGGACTGAGAGGAATCCAGCTGGTTCCAATCTTAAAGTGTCTTTTTGGGGATTTACTCTGACAGTGCTTAAAAGTGCTATGCAAGCTGCCAAGGGAAGAAAGCATGCAACAGTCCTTCCCAGCTGCAACATCTATGAACCACAAAGTGCAAACAGCAGCATTTACGTTTCAGTAGAAACCAAGAGCTTCCTAATTGGATCTAAAGCCCACTCAACAGGAGGCAAATCATTCCTGACATTGTAAACCTAGTCAAGCACCTATGGCTGGTGAGATCACAGTTCTCAAAGGAGAATCAACTAATGCCACCTTCTTCAACCAGTATAATTCCTACCTGAATTCTAGGTATTTATCCTCCTTTCCAGAGATAAGCCTAAGTCTCATCCTTCACTAAAGAATCCTAACCCAGTGACACTCTTCCTCAAATAAGACCACACCTCCTAATCCTTCCCAGTTTCACTGACTGGGGACCAAGTGTTCAAATATATGAGCCTGTTGGGACCATTCTCATTCAAACCACCACACTGAGCCTTGGGTTTCAAAAGTAACACCAGGATACTTTCTATCTATCTATCTATCTATCTATCTATCTATCTATCTATCTATCTAT
>LOJH01034174.1:0-11917 GCA_001685095.1 Ellobius talpinus
GAGTGAATGAATGAATGATGAATGAGTGAATGAATGAATGATGAATGAGTGAATAAACAAATAAATGAATGAAATCTTTAGACTTGAGACATTTTTCTGTGACACCACAGTAACTTAGCAATTCAGTTTAAGCAACAACTTAACCCCTCTGTTTGCAGCTACCCTACTAGATGTCTCTCTGAAGGTCCAAAGGAAAAATCCTAGGATCCCCCATCTTCTGTAATTTGCCAAAAGGTGATGGACTTGTTGTGTGAGAGGTCCTTCTGTATATGTGCTGCTTTTATTGGTTAATGAATAAAGAAACTGTCTTGGGCCTGCACATGGCAGAGTAGAGCTAGAAGGGAAAACTAAACTGAATGCTGGGAGAAAGGAGGTAGAGTCAGAGAGAAGCCATGTAGCCCCACTGGAGACAGATGCCAGAACTTTACCCAGTAAGTCACAGCCTCGTGGTGATACAGAGATTAATGGAGATGGATTAGTTTAAGATATGAGTTAGCCAGAAATACGCTTAAGCTGCTGGCCAAGTAGTATTGCAAATGATGTGGTTTTTGTGTGATTATTTCAGGGCTGAGCAGCCAGGAACAAACAAGCAGCCTCTTACTACAGACTTGGGTACTGAGTAACCTCTAGTCTACGGAGTCTTAAAGAAATATCTGCAAAATAACAACTGCAGAATTGCAATGTCCTCCTCTAAGCTCAGAAGCAGGTATGAGTGAGAGACTGACAACTAAGTTCACCTGCTTGGTGGTGAATCTGTTCTTGCTGTTCGGAAGGTTTGTCCAGGTCTAAGCAGCACATTTATGCAGCACTCTCTGAGCTGAGCATGTGTGTGCCCTAGAAATACAGATGCATGGATGTTACTACGCATTAATTTTCTATTTCTGTATAATAGATTAGCCTAAACTACAGTCTTAACACTGTACCCATTTACCACTGCAGAACTTCCAAGGGTCAGTAGTCCCAATAACTTACTGGCCTCCTCTGTTCAGGCTACCAGTAGGCTACACACAATGTACTGTACAGGTTGTGTTCTCTTCTAAAGGTTTCTGTGCTGTGGGGTAGCTGGCAGGAATTTCATGGAGTCTGTATAAGTGAGGCCCTGATCCTCATGGGCTTTTTGTCCTTAGCTTGTTGAGGCTGGCACAGTTCCCCTGCAGACAGTTGACAACATTCTTCAAGGCCAAGAAAATGTCTCCAGTTTGCTAAAACAATCTAACGCAATGAAAAATTGCAGTGACATTCAAGTACCTTTACAATGTCACATGCCCAAATCCAGCCCATATCATCCTAACCTAGACTATATTAGGTTGGTTCAAAGCAACTAACAAACCGTGTCAATCATATTTCAGGGATTTTATGAGATGGGTATTATTAAAGGTCACCTTTTTGTCCTCCACTTTGAAATTTTGTGGGGTTCTCCTTTTAATTTTTTTCATATTATTGGAGCTCAATTTCATTCTAAATATTTAAAAATTGTTCTGCTTATATTATATTAAAATCTGATATGTTTAATTTATTTCCTAAGAGGTAGTGTGTGGGATTCTTATCAATTTTAGCTCATTTTTTTATGAATATATTTGTATAAGTTTGATGCATTTCAAAGAAAGTTTGTGCCTGGCATGGCTCAGTTGTAAAGAGAGATCCATGTTGCAATTTAAGACCTTCGCTGTCTATCCCTGTGACTCTTCCTACCCGTGTTCTGTCTTCCAGAGGCCACTCTTCATATGCTGTAAATTTTTTTGCCATTTGTAGTTACTTTGACACAACCAAAAAAAGTTGTATGCTTTTGCTAACTTCGGAACTATACATATTTTTAAATAGCTTTTTCTGATAACCTTATCATAACCCCAAAAAGATATGACTTTGCTAACTTCTGAACTGTATAAAAATGGCGTAACCCATCACAATGCTTTTGCAATTGCCTTTTTCCACACAGCATTGTGTTTGGAAATTGAGTTTTGCTGCTTTTTCTAACCTCAAATCAATCATTTCCACTCAGTCCGTTCCACCAAGCAAAGACGGAACAAATGGATATGTATTTCCATCAACGTACACTTAAGCTTTTTCCGTTCCTTGCTTCTGTTAGCAATGCTGCTATGAACATTGTTAAATGCCTCCTAGCACATTTAAACGGGATTTATTTGAAATATACACGTACAAGTAAAATCGCTGGGTGTCTTTAGGCATGCAAATGTTCACGTTTAGAAGGAATGGCTGATCCTTTTCAAGCAGAGCTGCACTGACTTCAACTCTCATCAGCAGTTTGTGAATTCCATTTGGCTTCCTTGCCGGCTGGAGTAATTTTTCACAGCACTGGGCCCTGAACCCAGGGTCTCACATATACAAGGCAGGTATTGAACCATATCCTGGGCCCTCTTTTTTACTTTTGAAAGGTTGAGTCAGGGTCTTACTAAATTGGCCCAGCTGGCTTTGACTCACTCTGAGGCTGAGGCAGGCTTTGGTCTTGGGATTCTCTGGCTTCAGCATTCTGAATAGGCCAGATTGAGGATCTGCCCCACCAGCAAGGTCTGACCCAAGCAGACTTCTTGATATTGCTTAGAGCTGCTTAAGGGCAGAGTCCACTGGATCTATAATCTTAGCTACTATGGAAGACAAGCCACCAGGACCACTTGGCCACAGACTGAGTTCAAAGACAACCAGGACAACTTAGTGAGAGCCTGTCTCTAAGTTAAAGTTAAGTAGTAGAGCCATGTCCTTGTCTAGCATGTGCAAGACCCAGGCTTTCTCCCAGTACCTCCTACACTACAGCCCTTATAAAAGGGCATTAAATCTTGATCGTAGTTGGTAGTTTCTGAGTATCAGTGAGAATAATCATATCATATACTTATTAATCTATATGTATGTTTCCCTTTCTGTGAAATGTAGGTTCAAACTGTTTATCTGTTTTTTTATTGTTTCTGTTTTTCTTCATATATTTGTAGAAGTTATTTACATATCTAGAAAATTAACTGTTGTTAATTCTTTTCTATTTTACTGTGTGTATATGTGTAGTGTGTATTTGTGAGCCTATAAATAATATAATGTGGTTTTTCTTTATTTGTTTTACAAATTTGACAGGTTTATGCTAAAAATTGTATGGGATAGCAGAGGACTGAGGAGAAAGAAGATTCTTAATAAAAAAAGCATAAAGCAATTGAAGCCTTCCTAACAAATATCTATATGTATACTTAGATACTGATATAATATACATCATGACATAAGTATATATGAATGTATTAATATACAATTTTATATAATTCTATATATTTATTTAAGTACATATTATGAATAAAATCATATATATGTAAATATTTATATGTATTTATATGCAATTTACATCTAATTGGATAGTTATATAAGTACATATTATATATAAAAGCATATATATTAAATTATATAAGTGTGATTATATATGCATACACATAAATGAATATTAAAAATATGTATATATAGTGAAAGACTTGTATGACAAGAACTTTAAGTCACCAAAGCAAGAAATTGAAGAAAACATCAGAAAGTGGAAACATCTCCCATACTCTTGGTTAGGTAGGATCAACATAATACAAATAACAAGCTTACCAAAAGAAATCTACAGATTCCATGCACTGTCAACTTAACAAAAATTCCTCTGGGAAGAAGAACCTCAGTTGAAAACAAATGCCTTCATCAGAGTGTCCTGTAGGCAAGACTGTGGGATAGTCTCTTGCTTACTGATTGATTGTGGGAGGGCCCAGCCCTGGGGAGGTCTGACCCGGATTGCATGAGAAAGCAAGTGGAGCAAGCCATGAGGAGCAAGCCAGTAAGCAGCATCCTCCATGGTCTCTGTTTAATCCTGGCTCTAGGTTCCTGCCTCGAGTTCTGGCCCTGACTTCCCTCAGTGATGAACTCTGATCAGGATGTGTAAGTCAAATAAACTCTTTTCTCTGCCTGCCCCCCAAAAGATATGTGTATGTATAAATATATAAAATAAAGAAATATAAAAACATAATATATAAACATCCTATAAATATGTTTTAGATATTTACCTAGATGGTCAGAATTTTCCCTATGTTTAGTTCACAGAATTTCTAAAATCGTGCTGCAAAACTATGGTGTTTCTCTGGAATGAATTTATTGGGTGCATCATAGAATATAAAAGTTCAGCATTTGGTTCACTGGACTCAATCAAATCTGTGTCTGTGTTTGAGAGTAGGATTGGCCTGTAATTTCCCTTTCCTTTTTTGTTCTAGTCTGTTGTTGAAACCCAAATTATGTGTTCTTATTGACTGAATTAAGATTTTTCTGTTTTCAGCCAGGCAGTGGTGGCACACACCTTTAATCCCAACATCTGAGAGTCAGAGTCAGGCAGATCTCTGAGTTTGAGCCCAGCCTGGTCTACAGAGTGAGTTCCAGGACAGCCAGGGCTACATAGAAACCCTATCTTGGAAAGCCAAAAAAAGGGGGATATTTTTCTTTTCATATTATAGAAGTTTCCAGGTTATTGGAATGATTGTTTCCAAGAGAGTTTTGAAATACAAGGACTACTATTCAGTTAGCAGACACCAGAATGCCTGAGCCTACTATTTACCATTGGTGGTCATTTGCTTGTTTAGTATAAGTATGCTCATTGTTAACTATTGCAAATCACGAATTGTTTTATTTGGGGCTGGTCTTGACTGAGCGATTTTCTCATCATTTTGAAAGACAGTTTAGCTGGATACAAAATACACTTGTAGCTGGTGCTATGAGGTTTAAAATTATAAAATAGGAGCTTTTACTTCCTTCTTGAGATGATTACTGACTATGGATTGGATATTAAAAATTTGTGTGGAAATGTTCAGAAATTCTATTTCTTTGTAAGTCAATTTTAGCAAGTTAGACTCTTGAGGGTTGTATCAGCTAATTTTTCAATTTTATCACTACATGCTTTTTCATACTATTCTTATATTTATTATACCTTTGTTTTATCTGTATTTGTGTTCCTTTATTGTTTCTAATATTTTTATTCTTACCATTTTTCACAATAAATCTTTTAATACATATATACCTATAGTTGACTAACTTCTTTTTATTTTTAATTTTAGACTTATTTATGTTATTATATATTATATATGAATATATTATGTGTGTATGTGTATATTCTGTCTGTATATATGCATGTGCACCACATGTATGCTTGGTGTCTGAAGAGAAATTGGCATTACTGATGGTTGTGAGCTCAGAACTGGGTACTCTTAAAAAACAACAAGTGATCTTAACTGCTAAGCCATCTCTTCAGTCCCCCTATAGCATCTTGGTGAATTGTTCTCTATTGTTTTTTTTATATTGGGCTTCTTTAGCCTTCCTGATTAATTTTTGCTTGATATCTACTTTATTGACTATAAGAATAGCTGTGCTAACCTGTTTTTTTTAACTTCCATTAATTGAATAGATTGCTTTTTATTCTTTAACTCTTAGTTCATGCGTGTCTGTACAAGAAAGGCGTGTTTCTTAGAGACAATAGATTGAGTCTAGGTTTTTAATCCAGTCAGCCAGATGGTATCTCTTTATCAGTGAGTTGAAACCATTTACATTTCAGGTTAGTACTGAGAGTTGTTTACTGATCCCTGTAATTTTGTTGGTTGGTTTTGTGGTTGCTTGTATGATTAGTTGTTTCTTTATTTTCTTTACCTATTAGTATTAGAAGTTTGCTGACTTACTATGTTGAATGTGATTAATTTTCTCTTAGCTCTCTTTTGTCAGCCAAGTTTGTCATGAAATTTATCCTTTCCTCTACTCTTGCAGTTGAGACTATCACTTTCTGCTCTATGTAGGATATTCTCGTACATATCTTCTGCAGTGCTAGACTGGTGTTCATGAATTATTTACTCTGGACTTGTCTTGAGATGCTAATATTTCCCCACTGCTTTTTAAAGACACTTTAGCTGGATATAACACTCTTTCATGGCTGTTGTTATAAAGATTTCTTTAAGTTTGGAAATAATAATTAATGAGATGGGAAAGAAAAGCAAGGTTAGATAAAACAGAAGAATGGTGTGGAGAAGAATGTTGTGGAAGTGAAGATAAGCAAACAAAAGAGTAGAGAAAAATTTTAAAATAATAATAAAAATTAGATAAGTGTGGGAATGATAATAAAAAATAGAAACATGAATATTCCTTAAAACCAAGAAAGTAAAGTCTAAATGGTATTAAATGTAGAAGAAAACAGGGCTAAGGAAAAGAAAAAAATATTGTACCAAATAGGAAAAATGCTCTAATATAATTAGATGAATATAGGAAGCATAAATAAAAAGGATAAAAACATTAAAATTTTTAATAAAATATAGTAAAGAGTTATGATACAAAGAAATTGCTTGGAGGAGAAAATGTAAACAGAAGTTAAAGTAGGTGCCAGAGCTTCTTTCTGGGTCATCAAGAATTGCAGACAGCTAGTCATATGCGTGGGTGGGGGTGAAGGAGTGGAGAGGGTGGGAATAGGGGTGTATAAAGTCACCTGGATTTGTAAGGTCTCTCTGCTTTATGCTCTTGCGGAGTCAGGTCACATGTCTGCTGCTGTCCGGAGCTGTCTTCCCAGCAGCCCCGTTCCGTTTGCGCAGAGCAGGAATATCTCATGGCCATACTTAGCTTTGCATCACGTTGACTAGACAGATTCGCCTTCCAGATCATTTTCTAGGATGGCTGGTGCTTACCTCCTGAGGCTCCTCCCCTCGTCAGGAAGCCTGGCTAGAACCATGCATTGCCCCTCTGTTTCTCTATACTATTCAGGCATCCCACCTCTTCCTTTGCAATGTGGATGCTATTCCTATCTTTCTTAAGAACAGTCCTCTCTTGGCTACCCTGACCCCTTTTCACCGCAGCACACAGAGGAAGCTTCTAATCGTCCTCAGCACATGAACCTTGCAATATCTTGATTCAGTATCTTGGTTCATTAATTTTCAGTTACTAAAATTTATAAAATATGACTTTGCTTCATTAGCCTAAAATATTAATTATTCATACTTTAAATCTCATAAAAAGCTCCAGGGTCTTTGAACATTTTACCTTCAATACCTTCTCTTCTGGCTTGATGTTTATTTCACATGGTCCTTTTCTAAACCCCATAATTATCACCATTTTAATATATATAATTTATACATTATATGCAATTTAGTTCAGTGTTTATCCATATGTATGGTTTTCAATTTAGATGGACATTGACTTATCTGGGAAATGTTTTTAACAATATTGATAGCTGAGACTCATCTAGGACATTTAAATCAAACTTCCATACATGATTCTAATGTTCAGAGATGGCTATTGAGTTCGTCAACTCCTCTACGTATCTGCCAATATTTTTGCCCACTTTCTTTTCTGTTTCTCAGAAATTCCTTCTGGGAAATATTTTTGCCTTTCTGGAGCATATCCTTTATAAACTTCTTAGTGATAGTATGTTGTGGCAAATTTTGCCTTTATTTGTATCATAACATCTTTGGGCATTCTGGTTCTGGACAGTCAGTTTTGCTAAGGATACCGACTTAAGCTGATGCTTTTTTTCTTCCTTAGCTATCCGGGGGTATTAATGGTGGTTCACATTGTGGTAACTGTGATAAGCCTCTGGCACTCTCATTTCCCAGTATTGTCAATGCTCCTTTCTGGATGATTTTTTCCCCTTGGGAATTAGCACTGTTATTGTATGGGGCTACCCACTGACCTGAGGCTTGAGCAACAATAACATTCTGCAGTTGGTTCTTCAAACAATGGGCTCAGCGTCTAACCAGAGAAATCAGTCTTCCTATTCTCCCCAATGTGTATCCGAACACAACCATGTGTGTGTGTGTGTGTGTGTGTGTGTGTGTGTGATAATTTATGGGTTTTGGTGTGCAATGTATTTCAATGTTATTCACTTCGGAAAATTATTAGTTATTATCTCTTCAGAGATTGACTTTTCTCTTTCTTGGAATTATATTGGATGTTAGAGTCTCAATATGTCCTCCTATTTCTTAACATACTTTCTTGCTTTCCCATCCCTTTGTGTCACACTGTGAATGAGTCCTTACATCTTCTCTTTCAATAATAAGTTCATTTGGGTCGAAAGTACGTGGAACATTTAATTTTGACAATTAGTTCATTTGTGTCTAAAATACATGGAACATTTAATTTCATCTTTAGTTTTTCTGTTCTAGTTGGTTCATTATCAAATATGCCTGGTTATTTTGTGGTCTGTGTTTGTTTATTGTTTCTTCTGAGAGATCCAAATAAATTTCACTGGGTTTTTGCATATGATGTAGATGAGGTGCATTGGCTCTGCACTGACGCTGATTCTTAGCCTCCCCATTCTTTTCAAATATGTTAGATGCTGGTTGATTAATTGTCACCATCCGTGCTTTTTACATCTCCCAATATAAAGTAAGGCATGTCTCTTTGTGAATTATGAGAGGCCCTAATAATAATCCCTTATAAAAATAAAATTCCACAGCTCCTTTCATCCATCTTCTGCCTCGGTACAGAATACATCTTTCCAGTCAGTGGTTACCAGGCAAGTGGCATGCACTCCTGATCTCATTTATCTACAAAATTATCCCTTAATTTGCCTATAATTGCCCTGGGGTAAGTCTAAACCCAAGGACAGATTGATTGCCCACTGCTCTTCACCCCAACCAATTAGGCATGTTTCACATGACTGCCCAGCACTGCAGCTCAGATCTTGCTCAGAAACCCCAGGGAAATGTTACTCAGCCTGGTTCAGCAGCAAACATACAGCTTCAGAGGACCAATGGAGGAGAGATTATTGCTAAGTGTAGAAGGGTTTTGTTTATTTGTTTGTTTTTGTCCCCTTCAAACATCTCTGTGTTGATTGCATTATTAAGCAAATCTCCTACTATGACTTTTCAGAGTGCCATTAGAGAGATTGTGGGTATGTTGCTGATGATGGGAACAGAGGAAGGAATTACTGCCTTCATAGGATAAGTTTCCCTTGGCCCTTTAAAGCACTGTCCTATAAAAGTTGCTCTCATCTGGCCATGTCCTCCTTTTCTTCAAAAGACTTCCTCTCTCAATGGAACCCAGAAGGAAGAGTGGCAAGTCCAGACATTGACATCTATAGATAACCCCTGAGCCCTGATTAACAAGCACAACAGGCAGGACTCTTTAGGGAGCAGAACCAATAGGATATATGTAGATATGGGAGGAGTCTTTTGTCACACGATCAGGGAGCTGCAAAATCCCATGCAATCATATGTAAGCTGAAGAGTCTGGAAGGCCAGGCGGAGGCTCAGCAGGCCTCAGAACTAGGCATATACATGGTGTAGTATCCAGTTTGACACTGGAAGTGGGAAAAGTTACTGAAGTAGGCCCTTCCACCCAAAGACCAAAGAGCCTGGACTTGTGATGTTCAAGGTGGGAGATGAGAGCATGCCATCTCAGTACCCTTCCACTCTGGCCAGTAGTTATGCGTCCACCAAAGACAGGTCTTCCCCTGAGTCCACTCGGTCTCTCAGGCCTACTTCTATGGAAACTCCCTCACAGACATGCCCAAAACAATACATTTTCATGTTTCTTGGCCTTCCTTGATGCAGCCAGGCTAACAGCAAACATTCACTATTGCTTTAGCCTTTTAGCCTTCTCTTTTGGCCAATGAAGAATCATTATCGTTTTTCTTCCTGAACCATGCCTCCCCCGCAAAAAAAAGCAAGTTGTTAAAAGAATAAAGACCAATTAGTTTCCTGAATGTTCCCTAGGTACCAAAATCACTTCTATTGTGTTATCTCGTGTAATAGTGTTGTGAAATCAATACCAACATTTCTGTCTCATGGATGTAGACTTAAAGGCTAAAGTTCTTTTAAAAATTACTTATCATGATCATGTAACTAGAACATTTCAGAGGCAGGCTCAAGCCAATTTTTTCTCGTTTTATATCAATCACTCATTTTCATTCACTCGTTTCTTCATTCCCTTGTTTATATGTAAACATTTGGCTGACTGACCAGGCTGGCCTGGAACTCCTACGTTTAAGTTAGTCCCTTGCCTCAGTGTCGCATGTTCTGAGAGTAATGTTAGACTTGCTGTATCATACTTGGCTGTATTACTTGTTTTGCAGCTCTGTGAGAATGTTATCACCATTCCTTTGTTGCACACAGATAAAGAAAGAACAGTGTCAGGACAGAAAGACCCCTTTAGCTATAAGCTGTGTTGCTCTCTGTTTGCACACACTAATAAACTGATATGTGTGTTGCTGTGCCTCATCTCCTTTTTTTTGACTAATAGAGCCATTTAATGCCTATAAATTTTTACCACTCCATAACCTCTCATATGAAACCTGCATTAATATCAATTTATACTTTGAGATAATAGTGTTAGTGTATAATAATTATATACTGGCCTAGTCTGTAAACTAAATGAAGGAGTAAATAGAGAATCTGACTAATGTTTACACAGTGGAAGACTTGTTTTGTCTTCTTTATGTGCTGAAGATGGGAAGCTCCATTCTGCTATACACAGTGGGAATTCTTAGCCCCCTCATGCTTGACAACTGAAATGAGATATTTTTCTTGTGCCCAGAGTCAGGACCCCCAAAGAGCACCAAGAGACCAGATTGTAAACAGAAACTACTTGTTGGTTTCCCAGCCTCCAAGACCCAAATAATCACACAGAAACTGTATTAATTACAGCAATGTTTGAATGATGACTCAGGAGTATTTCTAGCTAACTCTTACATCTTAAATTAACCCATTTCTATTAATCTATGTATCACCACGAGGCTGTAGCTACCAGTAAGGTTCCAGGCATCCTTCTCCTGCAGTAGCTACATGGTGTCTCTCTGATTCTGCCTTTTTTCTCCCAGCACTCAGTTTAGTTTCTCTGCCCAGCTCTATTCTGCCCTGCCATAGGCTAAAGAAGCTTCTTTATTAACCAGTGGTAATAAATCATAGTCACAGCATCCAGAGGGCAAATTCCACATCACCATATCTCATGCAAAAGCAAACAGTCTTTTTTTAATTATTATTCCAGCATGCTGGGGCTGATCATCCTACACAAAGTCAAGACGGCTACAACCCAAGAGGGAGATAGGGACTTCTTTTAAGTCTTACTGGATGAAGTGTCTAAGGAAGTTAGGTCATTTTAGATATGAGTGGCTTAAGCAAGTAGAAATCATATTAGTACATTTTAATAGGTTAGGGCTAGTGAGGGGTTAGTCAGGGCTACAGTTTTATATTTTGGGCAGGCCTAGGACCCTAGGCCCTGTCCTTGAGCTGCAGTGGAGGCTTGCTCAGACCTGGTCTGGCCTAGTACTGCGTGTGCCAGGCCTCCTCCTAGCTGTTGGGGTGTTGGAGATTGATTGATTGTTGGAAATTGAAGCCTGATCCCTGAGAGAAGACTGAGCAGCCTGTTAATGCCTTTTCTCTGTCCTTTCACATTTTTGTTGTTCTGAGATATCCTGTACATTGTAGGCCATTAGGAAACTTCTCTGTCCTCTCCATAACACATACCAGTAGTGTTTTATCCACTCCAGTTATCTCATTGTTGTGTAAGGATTTCCTCATATTGAAGCCTTTTTTTTCTGACAGAAGGAAGGAGACTCCTTAAGTTTTAGGAAATAAATGAAATTTGTTCAGGAAGCAAACAAAACTCAGAAGTCTCAGGAAGCTCTTGAAACTTACAAGATCCACAAACTCCCACAACACCCTCCCCCCGGCCCTGACTGCTGTGGGAAATTCTCTTGAAAGATTTGCCAATCATATTGGTTTAATAAAACACTGATTGGCCAGAAGCCAGACAGGAAGTATAGGCAGGGCAACCAGACTAAGAGAATTCTGGGACGAGGAAGGGCAGGGTCAGTCACCAGCCAGAAGTAGAGGAAGCAAGATGAGAATGCCTCACTGATAAAATGTATCAAGCTATGTGGTTAAACATAGACATGAATTATGGGTTAATTTAAGTTGTAAGAGTTGGTTAATAATAA
>LOJH01034175.1:0-11571 GCA_001685095.1 Ellobius talpinus
GGTTAATATAAGCTACAAGAGCTAATAAGAAGCCTGAGCTAAGGGGCCAATCAGCTTTATAACTTATGGAGCTCTCTGTGATTTTGTTTGGGGCTTGCCAGCTGTGGGGTACCGGGCAGGACAGATACCCCAACGAGCAGACCCCTCCTGTTACACTTGGTATGTAATTGCCAATCACGTTCCTTAAAATTCCCCTTTTCCAGAAGAATTCAGCAGGTTGTCTGGTCTCTCTCATGACTCTGCCATCTCTTTGCAATTGAGTTCCTAGCCAGGCCCCATTCAGTCCTCAGCACAACTGGACAAACAGGAATTGCGGGGAAGAGTTTTCAGGCATTCTTGGGATTGAGCCTTCATACTCATCTGAGGTAAGAGCTCCCATCCTTTTTCAGTGGGGAAGCAAAACAAATCCAGCCAGTGGAGTGTTTATTCTTCCCTCTCGGTCATTTTACTCCTCCATGCTCCCAGACACTTGGAACACATTCTGAGAACACATACAGATGGACAGGCCTCTCCTCTATTTTTGTGAGGACTGAGTTCCAGAAGATAAGCTGTGACAAGGACCAAAAATGGCAAATCTAGAAAGAACTGTATTCCTCCCGAGAATAAAAGCAAAGCGGTCTGTTGTTTAGAGAAGGAAACAATATTCATGGTTTAGGAAATACTTATTGTTTAGGAAAGCTACGTAAGATGACTGGTTAAAGATCTGGCTTTAGGCATCCTACCCAGCTGGGTAGAATCAGCCTCACTCTATCCTGGTTAAGGACATGGGGCAAATTATGTAACCTGTCTGAACTATAGGTCCCTCCTCTCAAAACAAGCTTGTTTACAGTGTTTCTATGGAAATCAAACGAGAGGATGTGTGACTTACAGAGCCAAGTAGACTGGAAACTGTGTGTGGCCAAATGTGACAGCTCGAGGTGGAGAACATGACAACCAACTCTTGACATTTTACTCCCAGAATTACACTGTGGGATACATGTCCTCTTGCAAAAAGGGAATGAACAGGATCCAGTATAATTTGACTGATATTTTACAGAGCAGTTTCCTCTCCATTGAAGTCCCTGTAACTACTTGGATAGATACTGTTGTCTGAGAGAAAATAGCAGCCTGAGGAGGTGAAAGAACTACTTCTTAGATACACTTCCAGCAGCTAGATCGACTTCCTGATTCCTGTCTGAGACTTCCTTGAGATCATTCTGTCTCTTATGTTTGTCTAGCACTTACAGTGCACTTACTAGGCACCACTCCAGAAACTTCAAACATGTTAATTCACTTCATTCTGACATCATCTCCTTGAAGAAGATAACCGAATCACCCTTAGAAGGAGGGAAAATGGGGCACAGAGAAGGTAAGTAGCTTGGTGACATTTTCACAGCAGAGCTGGATTCTGTCCTTGGTGGGCTATCCGGGAGTCCATTGGATGGACCACTGATGACACTCCACCAATGGGATCCTGTATCTCCTGGTGTGTGTTCTGTGTCTACCATCGAATTCCAAGTTGAATAAGAATTAGCCTGCTGTGGCTAGGCTCCTTCTCATAGGCATTTATAGCCTGAGCGCTGGGCTGCTCTGCTGTGGTGAGCTTCCATGCTCACTTTGCTGAGGGGCAGTGTGATGGAGGGGTTGCAGGATACAGGTGCTGGTGTAGATCTTGGAGTTTGGAATTAGTCAACCTGGGGTGGAGACCTGCTTCTCTGAACCCTCTAGTGAGTCTTTGAAACGGTTTTGGATGTTAGCTACAACATTTGCAAAAGCATCCACCTAATATGAATACTTCTTCCACATGCTTCTAGCGTTGTTTAAAAACAAGGTAAAACAATTAGCAAATTTGTAATTGTACTTTCAAGGATGTAGAAATCAGAATCATTAAAGAACTGTGAGTATTTTTAATCCAGAAGAACATCCTAATGTGTTTTGTGGGCTAGAGTAGTTTGTGGAATGATCTCCTGTTATAAACTAAACAGACTATATATCTACAGACTCACCTTCTGATACAGGTTGGCTTTTTAGTCCACTGAGTTAGCTACGTCTCCACATACACAGTATTTTAAGTGATTATCACACCACTCAAGTCTCAGAAGAGAATGTGAGCTCTTGTATCTCATGAGCTTCAAACCTTTATTCAAAGAACAAAGACAGCAACATCTTTCCTGCTTCTGGTACTCACTAGGTTTTATGTAGACTCTGTCCTGCTTTCCAGGTTAGGGAATAGAGTAGTTTTTCAGTTCAAACTATGATGATCATCTTTTCGTCTAATTTCTTCCCACCCTGTACTGTTCCTTGAAAAGACCAAGTGGCTTGGGAACTTGTTCCATCTTAAATTATATATCGTTTTACAGAGGAAGGAACTAGAATGTTTGGCCCAATGCAGAAGAAAGCCTTGCTCTGCTGCTCTCATTTTTACACTATGAGGAGGGGGCCAAGCCCCTCTGTGAAGACTGTTTCAGCATGGATCAGTTTCTCAGCAAATTTGAAGGGATGAGAAGGGGCCAAGTTATCTAGTGTTCTTCATGCCTAAGGCTCCCCCAAGCCTACAGACTCAGAGGCCTAAGCAAGCATCTTTCTCAATTCATGAACTCTCATCCTTCCTTTGAGCACACAGTAGTTCTAGAGTAGGGAGGGAAATGGCTTTCAGTTTCCTGACCTGTGGCCTGTCTTCTTCTGCAACATCTCAGACCCCATTTGGGATGTCGAGGTTTTAGACTCTTTTCTTCTAGTGGCTTTCATTCTAGGAGGTTTTGCCTCTTTATTTTAGAAAAACTTTCCTTCATCTTCTTATTTTCTATTGTTTTCATTTATTTTACATGCCAACCACAGTTCCCCCTTCCTCCTCTGCTCCCCTCCCCTCCCAACCTTCCTTCTACTTCCCCATCCATCCCATCCATTCCTCCTCCATCTCCATTCAGAAAGGGGCAGGCCTCCCTCGGGAGTCAACACAGCATGACACATCAAGTTGAGGTAGGGACACAGCTCCTCCTCTTGCATCAAGGTTAAGCAAGGCAATCCAGCTTGGGGGAACCCCACAAAAAGACTAAGATACGTAACTGTTACACACATGCAAAAGGCCTAGGTCTGTCCCATGCAGGCTCCCTAGCTGTCAGTCCAGGGTCCATGGGTTCCCACAGGCCCAGATCAACAGTCTCTGTGGGTTCCTCTGTCATGATCAGGCAACCTTTCTTGGATATAACTTACTCTAGGCTAAGACTACTGCCCATCACAGCAGCAATCTCTACTTTTGTAAACAGATGGCACACGGTTGTGTTCATTGGCTTATGCCTGTGGCCGAGACCCCATGGCCTGCTAAACCTAAAATATCATATTATCAGGAGCTCATCCAGATATCTGGGACTTTTTAAAATGCCACGGTGACAGTGGTAATCAGACAGAATGTTCCTGATCCTTCTCCGTGTTGCTGAAAGATAGAGACCAGGTAAGTGGGGATATACGTTAAATTCACAAGGGAACAGTGACTCCCTCATGAAAAGAAGCTGCACTCCAGCTTCTTGAAACCAGCAAAAACAAGTCTTTTGTATTCTTTCCCTTGCTATAATTTCCCCCCTCAGAACAAAGAAGGTGTGCTCCAAGTTGGCATGTTGTCTTCAATCCCAGAAATAGAAATAGGTAGCCAGTTTTAAACAGAAAAGAATTTTGACTCACTAGTTTCCTTCCTTGTGCTCCGCAGGACTGAAGATACATCATAGGGTACATCCCATCAAAGGGCTCTCAAAATAACCAGCCATCCTGCTAAAGCTGGCCAGTGACCTGCAGACCTTCAGAAAACTGAGGGACATAAAATGAGTTTCTCTCGAAAGATTCCGTGATCTTTATCTTGGAAAACAATAGGAAGGTAAGGGCAAGTTTTAAACAGTGTGAGAGTTGGCTTGACCCAGCTGATGGAAAAGGAGAATATTCACAGTATAACTCCGCTTCTCCTCTCCCCCCTCAAGAGCCTTGTTGTACAACAGCCTGAGCTAAACATGCTGTGTCAATCTCATCTTTTACATTTCCCGGGTGTTTTCTTCTTAGATCATGCAACAACCCTGTCATTATTTTAAATATTTTTGCCTGTAAATTGCAGAATACTTGATCTGATTTTAATAGGACCCATGTGTGAAATCCTTTACTTTTTTTTTTAAATTCATCGTTCTGATTCTTTCTGCTCTTCAGTACAGCACAGCTTGGTAGCACTAGGTACGTCTTGTTGAAAGTATGTCCATAAATATGTCCCTTGCAGCATGGAACAGCTTGTTAAATTGGCAGTCCTCAGCAGTTTGCCTAGAAAAGTTTGCCTCACTTGTGATAGTCCAAATGTAGGGCAGAACACAGCGTAACTTTTTTATCTAATTTTACCAATTGACATATTCTCCAAATTTTTTAACTACCTCGTGCCTTTCTCTCACAGTGCCACCACTTGACTTGAAAAAGCAGCTGAACGCTCTCACAGTGGCTGTGTGTGGATAGGGAAATTACCTGCTTTCTCATCAGATCGCAACCTGGGGACAATGCAGTGACATAAGCAGAACATCCAAGCTGTTGTGGAAACAGGGTTCAGATAGGGCTGACACCACTGATTCTGTCCCTGAGTTGTTGTGGTGCTGTTTTTCATTGTGGCAAGGGTGGGAGTCATCAATTTTTGTCAAATATTACAGATTTCTTTATTGATTATGGGCAGTATTCTTCATGATGCTCTGTTACTGATGCTGATATCTTTACATCCTCTGATTTTCATATCTCTCCATGAGGACCTTATTGGACTCAGGAACGACATGTCTAGAAGGACCCTTCACCCTGAATTTAATGTCACAGGATGAGCTTTCAATGTCACAGGTGTTAGTCCTCACCTGTAAGAGGAGGCACTGTTTTCTCCCTCGTAATATTTGGAGCACCCAGAGCTACCACCCTTGTCTTTGGTCCTTGGGACACCAGAGAGGGCTTCCTGCCATCTTATCATCATGCTGTTCAAAATTTACCTAGGGGAAGCCACACAAGAAAACAAAAAGAAAACGGCACACACCCGAACATTGCCTCTGTACTGTGGGGCACAGTGCAACACAGAGACTGTGCTCTGAGTTCCTGTCTTGGTGTCCACACCTTCCAGATGGTTCTCTGTGCTTTAGGGTAAGTGGCCTGAAGAAAATGAATTCGTTTTCCATGCTTAGTTCCTGTCTACAAATTTTATCACCCAGTAGGGAATTTGCCAGCCTCTGAAGAATCTGTTAGGAAACACTATTTTAGGAGCAATTTGTGAAGAAAGCCTTCTTGGAAATATTGAAATGCAAAGTGGACTGTCTAGAAATGACACCCAAACTTCTACTCCTTTGATGAACACAAGGTACTGCTCAAACTCCAGGTGAGTGAGGACCATCACATTGAAACTGTTTTAGTTCAGCTTGAGTTGGATGGGGTTAGATGTATAGGAACCTTTGATATTTAAGAGTTCGGGCGTTATTCCACGGCTGCCTTCAAACTGGCAGAATTTCAGGTAGTAGGGGTCCGAGTCTCACTTAACTGCAGGATCACCTTGGATAATCTGCCACAAATGTGCATTTGGAATCTACTTTTAATTTACTGAAGGAGTCATGAATCTTGGATAATTCTTTTTTTTATTGAGCTATACATTTTTCTCCAATCCTCTCCCTTCTTCCCCCTCCCCTTTTACTTTCTCCTGTGAACCCCATGCTCCCAGTTTACTCAGATCATGACTTTTTTACCTTCCTATGTAGATCCATGTATGTGTCTCTTAGGGTTCTCTTTGTTGTTTAAAAACTTGGATGCTTTTAATCCATATGAAAATTTGATATTACCCCATCAAATTTACTGTGTACCATAAGTTTTTGTGCTGTTAATACAAATAATAAACAAAAATAAAGTGAAATTTTAAAATTAAATATAGCACTTAAAAATTAAATGATCTTCATACTTTATTTTAAGTTAAAAGTCTGACAAAGATACTCTGTCTGAATGGTGGAACTATCATTGACTATTGAAAGAAAAAATTCTCTTGGCTGACAACTTAAAGAATATACATATAAGTTTAGAGAAGTCCTAAAGCACATTTGAAATAGCCATCCTGGATCACTTTACCTCTTTTTAAAATTAAAAATGTAATTACCAAAAGCTGGAATTGTATGAAAATGTTTACAGATGTCTTAGGAAGAAAACAGCAGAATGTGGAACTAATTGTGTTGATTCAAGATAATTGTGAAACACAAATGACCATTACTTCTAACAAGCCTCTTGACAATTAGAATTTGACTGTGGCAATCAGGCTCAAACAAAGTTAAGAAGAGAACAAAAGAACAGTGCAATGTTTGTGTGATAATAATTACACCCCCGCCCCTCCAAGTTGGTTCACATCATGCTGGCCTCTCAGAATTCCATTTCCTAAGTGTTTGACTGATTTTTGCAGTAGAAATGACACATTGATGTGTGAATAGCTTTCATTCCTTTTCCATACTAGATTACCAGTGAGATTTTCATGCAAGGATTGGAAGTAGATCCCCCACGGGACTTCTAGATGCTCTCCCACGGGACTTCTAGATGCTACAGACATCCTGCTATCACAGACACAAACAACCCTAATGCCATTCCAATCCCTGTTGGGTTATTTGTAACCTGCTCCCAGCTTACGTGGTTGTGTATTATGTTTTGGTAGAATTCTGTTTAGCCCCAAAGTGGAACCGAGAGCATAGAAGGGGCCATAACCTTCAGAAGCAGTAGAGAGCCAGATATAATTTTGAGAGTTCTATAGAATAACTGTATCTAGAAGAAAGAGTCTTCCACCTTTGTGGGAAAATAATCAGGTGTTATTTCATATTCATAACTAACTGAAATCGGTTATGAATCAGCTGGTATGTAAGTCGTATACCAGCACAAACTAGTAGAAAAAGAATGCAAGCCACAAAAATGATCTAATTGGATACTTCAAAAAAAAGTGAAAAAAAACAGGTAACAACTTAATTATATATATATATTTGTATGTATATCTATCTATATATTTATATCTTTTTAATCAATATTTCCATCACACCACTTGAACATGACAAACATAAAATGTTGATGAGACATTCTTCTTATATTAGGTCTGCATGTGTAATTTTGAGTTAGTCACATTTCCTATACACAGTAGCTACCTGTGGTTAGTGTCTGACATTTTGATCAATATAGCCCATGTCTATCACCCATATGCAAAGTTTCTAAGAGAAGATATCCCCAAGGCTGAATATTTTTCCAAAGCAACGGAATGTTGTCATGTTGTTTTGCTCCTGCGTGTGGGTGAATGGCTCCAAGTAGGAGCCAGCGGGAAGCCTGCACCCTGCCCACGGATGTGAATGGTGCCTCGGGATTTGCCCGGGCTGTAGATTGTAGAATTGTCCAAAGCAGCTTTTATTTGTTTACTCGCTACATTTATCAGATTGTCATGTCAAACACTCGCGTTTGTCCGGCTCTGCCTGTGCAGCCCTGCTGTGCAACTGAAGGGTACCTTAGGAGGACTTCAGTCAACGTCGTTGGGGACCACCTCATCATAGTGGGTGCTTGTGTCTCCTCTGCCACAGACGGTGACGCAATGCACTTGCCGCCTCTGGCTTGCACTGCTGTTTGGTTATGGGCAGACTTGTGAAGAAGCAAGGAGACATGTCAAGAAATGCCATGATAAGTCCGAGTTTTTCCCAGGAAAAAGCTGAATAATGAGCTTGATTTTTAAGTTCAGAGTTTGTCATATTAATTTCTCATTTTAAAAGAAATTTCAGCTTCCTTGTAGAATTTTCTATTGTATCTTGATTTCAAATGAGAAAATTATTAGTCACACTTCTTAATTTGTTGGATGACATCATTGATCATCATAGTCTTCACTCTTTACTAAATGTCTGGTTCACTTATATGTCATATTTCTCTCTCTCTCTCTCTCTCTCTCTCTCTCTCTCTCTCTCTCTGCTGTTTTCCTGCTCAGGTTCTGAAAGCTGCAGAAATCCAGCTCCTCCTGCCTTCTGACTCTGCTATTCTCAGTCTCAAGGCTGTGGCAAGATCTGTGATTCTCAGAGCTCATGCCCTGGTCCTGCCCTTCAAATTCGCACGCCAGTTTATTCCCAGTGAAGGATTCTGGGGGAAAGTTCATTATCAGGGGTGGCGGATGGGGTTAAAGATAGTATGAATCTAAACCTCCACAGGGATAACAGATCATGTAGCAAGTAATAATTAGATGAGCTATTAGCACTGTCTGCATAGATGGGAAGGAAGGGTCCAATACACAAGCCAGAGATGGGAGACAGTTGCCAACCTGATTAAATATGAAGGACCTAAAACACTAGATTGTACCAAATGTATGGAGATCAGAGAAGACTGTCAAAAGAACATTGCTGAACACTCTGCTCATACACGCTAGGGTGAGGACAAGTAGGCCGAGGGTGTGGCTTGTTAGTTGTTCTTGGACCAGAAGCTTCTGGTCCCTCTATGATTCTCTGGCCCAGGCAGCTTCAGCCATGAAGCGTCTGTGCTGGGAGAAGAGCTTCTCCCCAGCTTTGATCCATGGTCTGGAAGTTTCCCATGAAATGTGGCTTCCCAGGCTTCTCTCGAGGGGGTGCAACATAGGAACAGAGGAAAGAGCAGGGTGATCTTACGACTTCTTGGGCCACTGCCTTGATGACAGCACTGACCACCTGGTTCCATGTAAGGCCAGAAGGGGACTTGAGAATCATGTTTAAAGACTGTTTTCTTATGCCCTGGCAAGTTAAGGAATAATAGCTACTTTCTGCTTCTAATGCTTGGGAAGTTCTGTGTAGGCGCTTCTGACTCAGGGCATATATAGAAATGAAAAGAAGTTGTGCAACAAACTGTTTCTAGTAGATGTGTGGCTTCATTGCTGGTATTAATAAAATGTTTTAGGGGAAAGGAATGCATCTTTAAAACAAAGAATAGTTTTTTTTCTAGCCTCTGGGTCCTGACATACAGTCCAGAGACCTACGATAGAATCAAACATGACTGGGAAAATAAAATAAAATAAACATCAATGAAATGATTCCTAATGTTATTCTGCTATATTTACAGATTGGTACCTAGCCCAGTTATCATCAGAGAGGTTTCACCCAGCAACTGATGGAAACAGGTGCAGAGACCCACAGCCAAACATGAGGTGGACCTTAGGGATCCTGTAGAAGAGGGAGAGGAAGGATTATGGGAGCCGCATGGGCCAACGACACCACAGGAAGAAACACAGAATAAACTAACTTGGCTTCATAGGGGCTCACTGAGACTGAAACACCAACCAGGGAGCCTGCTTGGGGACTGTATGTATGTTACTGTTGTGTAGTCTAGTCTTCTTCTGAGACTCCTAACAGTGGGAGCAGGGGCTGTCTTTGACTCTGTTGCCTGCTTTTGGGACCCTTTCCTCCTACTGGGTTGCCTCGTCAAGCCTCAGTAGCAGAGGAGGTTCTTAGTCTTACTGCAAATAGACTGTCATGGCTGGCTGATATACATTGGAGGCCTGCTCTTTTCTAAAGAGAAAGAAGGAAGAGTGGACTGGAGGTGGGGAGCGGAGATTGGGGGGAGGGACTGGGAGGAGAGGAGGGACAGAGGGGAAATGTGATATGGTTGGGGAAAATTTAAAAATAATAGATTTTATTCTTTGAAATTTTCATGCATTTATATAATATGTTTAACATATCCAGAGGCTGATCTTCTTAAAGAACTACTCTAGGAGGTATTTTGGGAAAATAATTTAGAGAATATTATGAGCTATGTATATTAAAAATCATGGAATGAGGTGAGAGGTCTATATTTCAGCTAGTTACCTGACTGATCCAATAAGCAAACCAGTTGGTTTAAAGGACTCCTTTATAAAACTTCCTCCCTCCCCAACTTGCCTGGTCTCCTTGCTGTCACTGATGTTTGGTGTGATATTCTAAGGCAATCATGGTTTATAAAGAGTCATCTTGTTGAGATTTTAAAGGAAAGATGTTCATTTCTTGCTCCTGTGATTGTTGTGTGTATGTATGTGTGTGTGTATATATATACACACACATTTTTTCATTTTTAAAGATTTGACACTGTTTTCCAGTTACAAAATAAGTAATATCTGCTTCAAGCATTGGTGGTTTAAAATTAAATGAGGCTCAAATGTCAGGATCCATTCATTTATAATTGAACTGGTGGGGAAAGGAAAGCACAGACAGTAGATTGTCCTGAGAGAGGGTGTGCTCCCTGTCACAGAGCCACCACCAAAGATGATTTATGATTTTCCCGCTAATGTTTCACTTTCCTGTCCTATCACAGACTGTCACCCACAAAAGACACATTCTTGGAAAGGAATGACAAAGTTTGACTTTGGTAGCTGTCTTTTTCCCCCCTTTCACTTAAATTTCAGTATTTACTGCTTAGCAGTCTTCAATTTGACACTCAGCAGACAGAAACTGTATTCTTGTGAGGATTAAGGGATTATTCACTCACCAGTTTAATCAGATTAATCATAGATTTTGAACAAGATATCTAATGCCATTCACAGGATGAGATGTGTGACCCCTCCTTGCTAGTTGAATTTGGCTTGAGCACAGAGACTCAAACATGTGCACACAGAAGCACCCATGTACACACAGATGTACAAATATATGTACATATGATCATAGGTACAAATTGATGGTCTTACAAATTTTACCACCACTTAAAGCAACAATTTAAATTTTGTAATTATGATTAATTAGTTTCTACTTTCTATTTTACCTAAGGCCAGAAAGAAAGAGATTACATGCTTGTATATTATCTGATGCTATTTGGACTCATTAAAGTTTATTTAAAAATTTACTTTAGAGATGGCCTTTTTTGGCAAGTCATTTAAAAATCATTTTTAAAAGAAATCTATAAGGAGATGTAATTATTTCCATATTTACATTCCTATCATATAGACTTTAAAATTTGAATATTACTAATTGAAATTATAGTACCAAAAGAAATATCCAGAAAGTAGATGATTATTATTTCAATTATTGCTCTTTCATTCCTATTAGGAGCTTAAGCCCCAGTCTACATTTATTTAATAAGCTCCTTTTCCCCTTGCAGAAACAGGAGGCAGCAAAAACCCTTTGTACTGCAGAGGTATTAAATGAGGATTGGGACCAACTGGCCCATTGTATGAACTCTTATTTTAAAGTAGTCCAAGTTAAGCAGATTTAGTTGGATTTACTTTTATTTGGGTCTTATGTTATTTACGAGATAAACATTGTAATATTGGAAATATTCTCAAAGACAGAAAGGAGAAAATTAAAGAGTGAACCCTGTTTGTCCACACCATTAATCTGAGACATTGTAGCCAAGAACCTCTGAGGCCCTCAGGAGCAGAACTGAGATCTATCTCCATATTGGATGCGTGGTTCAGCATTCCACAGATTTTTATGGCTTGCTTTCCAGCTGGAATCAAACTTGTTTCTGGCATTACACATTTATTATACAATCTTTACTAATCTGTTTATAATGCTCATTAATGTTTGTCTGATGTTGAGTTTTTAAAAATTAAACCTCTCTCTGTATGAGTGAGGGAGAGAGAGAGAGAGAGAGAGAGAGAGAGAGAGAGAGAGAGAGAGA
>LOJH01034176.1:0-16096 GCA_001685095.1 Ellobius talpinus
AGAGGGGGTACTGAGCTTGGGTAATGTACTTAGTAGGGTCTTGTAATTGGATAATGTTGGGAGAATGGTGTTTAGCAACAGGGATTTTGGGTGTCCCAGACTTGGGGGTTCATCTGAGAGGCTGATGGAGGAAAAGACACATTGGAGCTGGGAGGTTGGGAGGCTAGAAGGAGGAGGAGGGAAGCTGTTGATGAGTCTGGGGTAAGGTAAATAGAAGGAGCAAAGGAAATGGAAGCTCCTACTTTTGTTAAAAAAGTCTCTTCCCATAAGAGGTACCAAGCAGGTTAGCATGACTAAAAATGAATGAGCGAGATAAATACCCCCCTAAAACACAGCTAAGTGGTAGGGTCTGCTGAGGTAGATAAGGCTGTCCCTACCCCAACAATAGGGAAACTAGAAGGAGAGGTAGAATTCCCTCAGTACTGAGTATGTGGCTCCCGTGTCCAAGAGAAAGGAGATGGGCTGTCCTGATACCGTGATGTTTACCCGTGGCTCTCTGTTACAGATGATGGTTGTGGTGAGGTCAAAGGAGCCCAGGCAGCCTCACTTGTCCGTGGTCAGACCTAGAAGGTCAACTTGGGAATTTTCTGGGTTTGATGTCTCCATGCCATGATGTGCACGAGGACAATTGACTGCCCAATGTCCTTCCCTATGACATCTTGGACAAGGTCTCACGGGATCAAGATGAGGATTAGGCCATGCTCAGGCCCAGTGACCAGTGGCTATTATGTGACAGTGTTGATTGCAGGCTTTGTCAATCATTGCATCTATACCTTAAAAGCCAACTCTAAAACTTCCATGTGGGGTCAAGGGGCTTTTCTCCAAACATCTAAGTTTAGCCTTCATGTCAGGGTAGCACTGAGAAAAAAAAATGAGTCATGAATAACTGTCTACCTTCTGTGGTTTCTGGATCTAGTTTTCCTTGGTATCTTGAATGACCTCTGAGAGCTTATTATAGTTTACTGGCTTGAGGGCAGCTTTACGGAGACCTGCCAGAAGGCAAGTCAGTCCCTAGCTAAAATTCCACCTGGGGTGTTATAATCCCTGTGTGGTTCCTGTTGGGGGGGACTGCCTCTGCCCCCGGAGGGTCTGCATGTAGTCTGGCCTGCTCCCAAACTCGCCTGCGCTCGTCAGGAAGTAGGTTATTAGGTAGGATCATATAGATATCATGAAAGGTGAGATTATAAGACTGGGACTTAGAGTTTAGATAGTAAAAGGCTTGGATATAAGGAAACTCCTTCCATTTGCCTGTGCAAATTCAAACAGTAGTTAGAAAGTTCCCATAGAATATCTGGATCAAAGGTGCCATTAGGTGGCCACTTTAAATTGTTATCTAAATTGTAACGAGGCCATTTTTTGAACAAAGACAGACAAGTGTGGGAATCTGTAAGTAGGGCATTAAGGCCTGGGGTTTTAGGGCCTCTAAAAGGCATCCCAAGGGGGAGGCTGGATTGATGGTCTTGTATGGCTTGCTGCCCATAGCTGAAACCTGAAAACCTGTGAAAACAGCAACACCACAAGGCTTATAGGGGGACGTCTCCCCTCTCTAGGCGGGGTGTGAAATGGCGGTGAACACTTCAGGGCTTGTAGAAGAGCATCCTCTATCTACAGGCGTGGGTGACCGGGAAACCAGAGAGGCTGGAGTTCGCTCCGAGTGGTCTCTCACGGTGGGGACCACGGATGAGTGGTCCAAAAGAAAAGAAAAAGAAAAAAAAATCTGAGGCTGGCGCTAAGGGAAGCAATCCAGAAATGAATGTCAGCAAAGGGCTCAACTGTAGCTGTGAAGGCCGTGGTTGGGAGCTGTCCCCTGTTTTTTAGGAACACCAGACAATTTCCGGGAGCTCAACGGCCAATTCCTCAAGTTCTGAGAAATGGTTAAGCTGACCAGAATGGGGAAGCTCACCAACTGAAGCTGGTGGTGTGCAAAGAGGTTGCGCTCAGGCGGATGGGACACATGGTTGTTGTGGAAAAAATACGCGGTTCCAGATCCCGACCTCAAGAAAGGGGCAGGAGAGCCTCCGGAGTCTCACAGCACCAATGAAATTACCTGGTGCCAGTGAGAAGGAAACATGGAACACGGAACAAACCAACTCAGGAGTTTATTGGGGGGGTACAGGCCTTATGAGGTTGGTGTGCAGAGAGAGAGCTTGAAGATGGCGCATCCAGCTTTTAAGGGCTGCCTAGCGCTTGTGCACAGGGGGATGATGTGGTTATGTCATATGCAGATGACAGAGCTCACGCATGCACACAAGGGCTCATACAGTTGTGTCAGACATAGGTGATGCAACCTTGCTGCACGTGGGTCACATGCAGGGTCCTTTAAGATCCCCCAGCGCCATGAGGCACTTCTGCCTGAGGTCTTGTCTGCAGATGTGTGGCCCTAGAACCCAGAAGTGTCAGCCATGCTGTGTGGCTGAATCATTACAAAGTCTCTATCCCTGCAGGTCAGGACCTGGCCACAGAAGTTGGTTTAGCATAAAATGATCATTATTATAATGTTTTATTGGATCTATAGCTCTAACCTTTCTGGTTTGGTTAGCTAAATTCAAGTCCAAGCTATTCTATGTAAGGATTCAAAGTACCTCTGTCTGGAGGTTTGTCAATCTCCTGGCTCAGTGTCACAGTTACTTGTTTGTTTTATTTTACGTTTTGTAGGTTTCTGTCCCTAACCTCCCAAATTCAGGAAACAAACATATCTCATTCTGCATTTGAAAAAAAGAATTAGGAACGTCCTGCCATGTTAGCTGTAAAGACTGGGTGAGATTAAAAAGTTTTAAATGTCTGTCTGGAAGCAGTAAGTTGTCAGGGTGTGTTACCTGTTAAATTCTTTTTAGATGTAAAAGTAATGTGGGATTGAAACCTGTTATTTTCAGCTTTGAACTGCAGTGGTTATTTAATAGGCAGTTGATCTGCCCTGTGTGGCCCTGGTGCAGTCTGGAAATCCTGCTGTAATGTTGATAGATGTAAAAGGAAGGGTTCTTTTTGTGTCTGGCAGTACATGCTATGGGGGTGGAACTAATTGGAGGATGAAAAGCAATGAGTTTGAAGGCCACGCTTACCTCAGAAGTGAATTTTTTTTAATGGCATTTATTTCACAAATTTTCTTGTAGTTCTGGGATTACCGCCAGCCTCGGAAATACCTCAATATTCTCCCTTGCCAGGTGCCTGTCTGGAAAGCCAGATACACGGTGAGTGAGCCACCTACCTCTTGTCTGAAGTGTGCATTTTCTTGCTTTCTTTGTGAGGCTGTTTTCTCCCTTTGTCTTGGTTTGAAGTGTGGTGAATGCAGTCATGGTGTTAGGCACTTACCTTTGGAAGGCTATCTGCGTGTACCCAGAGAAGCAAGCTCGTGAAGATACTTATTCACCAAGGGTAGTTCAATAGGGTAGGAAAGAGAAGGGGGGTGGAGTGAGGGGAAGCCGGTGAACGCAGCTTTAGATTCAGAGGATTTGGAGCCCAGCCCTACCATTTAATGCTTTTGTGGGCCTGGAACAGTTGGTTGTAAGCAGTGATTTGCGGAGTTGAAGGACAGTTTTCACTCTGCCCTTAAATTCTTTTTAAGGGTTTGTGTCTCTGTGTGTATGTATGTCTGTGTAAGAAGGCCAGGAGAGAGCTGGGGTTACAGGATGTTATGAGTCAGCCAACATGGGTGCTGAGAACGGAACTTGGGTTCTCTGGAAGAGCAGTAACTGTTTCTGATTGCTGAACCATCACTCTAGCTCCAAGATGTTGTTTCTGTTCATGTGTGTGTGTGCTGTGGGAGTGCAGGTACCCACAGAGTTTAAAAGAGGGCATCCGATCCCTTGGAGCTGGAGTTACAGGAGGTTGTGAGCTTCCTGCTGTGGATATTGGGCGTGTTCTCTGTAATGGCTGCTGTCTGCTCCAGCCCTGCCCCCACTTTCACTATTGCCATAATAGTCGCCATTCTAAAGTGGACAATCCTGTGGCACTGGAAATATCACAGTCTGCCTTCCACTTGAGGTAATGCACAGGAATGTGCCTTATAAATCACAGAACACTACAAATAGGCTGCTATCTTCCTCCATCCATTTTCCCAGGGCCACATTGATAGCTGTGAGTCAGAAGTAAGTGTATTTCCTTTAATGTCACTTTGAAAGCAAGCATGGGGATGAACAAAGCTGCATTTATGCATTAGTCTGTCACCATGGGACATTGTGGAGCAAAGAAGATAATTGGACATTATGCTGTTTTTGCATCTGGGATCACTTGCCGAGAAGTGAGACGCTGTTCTTAGGTGCTGACGTCTCTTGGTTCATGTTTGCTTTAAAAAAGAAACATGAAAGTTGGGGAGAATTATTGGAAGGAGAGGAGATAAATAAGTGTGCTCTTGTGTAACAGTGCTTTTTTCCTTAAATAGCAGAGTCTGGCTCTAAGCCAAATGGGCCCTCAACTCCCCTACAGACCGAGTGTTGCTAAGTCCAACAGCAGTCCTGGGGTTGCTAAGTTTTCCTTTGAGTCAGTGTCACACTGAGGCGACGAGACAGTGATGCTTCATGTAGATGGCGTCCTGACCTGTCTGCATGCAGGTTTTCCCAGTGAGCCTTGCACATTCATTCCTGAGGAGGATCTCCTGGACAGTAGTTAGGACATGGAATAGAAAGAGGTGTTTGCATGCTGTAGAATTTTTGTACATGCTGTAGAGTTATTGTTAATCCCATTGGGCAAGAATAAGACGACTACCTCAATTTTGAGCCAAATTTGAAGGAAGCTTTAAGTAAATCCTGGCCAGGATGATGGACTCTGACAAGGTCTATTCAGGGTTCCCAGAAAATGGCCATGAGCTCCTTTGGTCAGGTGCTTAGAAAGGCTACGTACTTCCTGCCTTTGTCCAATTGGGGGCAAGCGTACATCCTGACATACTTCCCGCCTGTGTATGATCAAGCATATCCGGTGCAGTTGGGTCAACCAAACTTGTTTAGGGAAGTGAAGACATGTGGCTTGTCATTATATATGGACAGCAGCCTCCAGCATCTTAGGAATTACCTGTCCTTGGACAAAGGGCTTACATGCAGGTTAGAGGCCTTTTTGTTTTGAGATCTCTTAGGCACAGTAATTAAAACTTACAAGATAACTTTGGCTCTCACATTATCTAAACATTTGGCTCAGCCTTATTTCCCATTTGCTGTGTTCCATTCCATTACCAGAGAGAAGGCTATATATGTGGTAGACAACTTATGGTATTTCTCTAAATGCATTTGAACTTACATAGATTTTTAAAATTAAAGATAGGTTCTTAGCCTGGTGGTTATGGTGCACGCCTTTAATCCTGGCACTTGGGAGGCAGAGGCAGGTGGATCTCTGAGTTTGAGGCCACTCTAGTCTACAGAGTTTCAGGACAGCCAGGCTACACAGAAAAACCCTGTCTTGAAAAAAGCAAAAAGCAAAAAAGATAGGTTCTTCCTATGTAGCCATGGCCGGGCTGGGCTGGCCTGGAATTTGATAACTAGACCAGGTCAGCCACAATCCTTCTGCTTCTGCTTCCTCCGTGCTAGTATTACAGGCGTGAGCCTCCATGCCTGGTGTCCGTCATGTAGTTTATTTTAGATAGGAAGAATTCCAGCTTTGGTTTTGTCTGATTCTCCACGGAATGATCACAGCTTTCCCCTTCTTGGCTGTAGCCTTTCAGCAACGGCTTAGTGACGGTGATGGTTCCCCAGCTGCGGAGGGAAAACAGCCTGCTCCTATGGAATGTTTTTGACTTGAACACTCCAGTTCACACCTTTGTGGGACATGATGACGTGGTGCTGGAGTTCCAGTGGAGGAGACAAAAAGAAGGTGAGTGAGGAAGGTGGCGGGCTTGTCTTCTGAGCGCTCGTGGACAGCTATAGCAGTCATTTGGGATAGTGAGGAGATAGCAGAACAGGGCTGGCTCTAGGAGCCAGCGGTCAGGAAGGGCTGTGTTTAGTTACAGGTGGATAAAGGGAGTGTGTAGCATTCTCTGTCTCCCTAGTTCCCTTCTCCAACTTCCATTGTAATTTCTTCTACTTGGAAGAGATCTGCTCCAGTAATAGGTTGAGAGGAGTTTGTTGTTGTCTGAAGAGCAACAATCCTCATGTAGGTCATGACCCCTTTGGGGTTTGCATATCAGATCTTTATATTTGATTCATAACAGTAGCAAAATTACATGAAGTAGCAACAAAATAATTTTATGTTGGGGGGTCACTCCAACATGAGGAACTGTATTAAAGGGTTGCAGCACTAGGAAGGGCAGGGTGGCTCACGCCGTTACTCCTAGGGCTTGGGAGGCAGAGGCAGGTGGATCTCTGAGTTCGAGGCCAGTCTGATAAAACCAACAAACCAATAGCAATTTTCCTCCTGCGCTCCTTCTCTTCCTCCCTTCCTTCTTTTTGTCTATTTGTATATTTATTTATTTATTAGTGCTGGAGATCAAACCTATAACCTTACACTTGCTACTGAACTATGCCCCTGTTTTTCACTATCAATTTGTGAATTCCTAAAGCTAATTTAGATTTGACTGTTTTTTGAACCTTCTGTAATTTAGTTATCCTGAGTGTTTTTTAAATTTGACCTTCTTTGCGACCTAATGTTGCTCCGGTATATTTTTACCACCATGTCTCCTCAGTTTGTTTTTATTAGACCACCTTACAGTTTGGCCTTGGTTTTCACTGTGGGGAGGGACCAGGATGTGGTAGCTAAGGGTGAATAGTGCCCAGGAAAGAAGCAGGGGTCACTGGGGTTGGGTGTTGCTGAAGGACCAACATGCAGGTGAGATAAAACATTTGATGGAGCACAGAGGAGGCTGCTTGATGAGTAAGGAAGAACTCCAGAGTGGACTGAGGCCGGAAGCCAGATCCCTAGGTAGCGGAAGTGAGTGGGTAGGGACTATGCTTGTTGCTTCCCAGATGAGGAGTGGGATGGGCAGTTGGGGAAAGCAGGAAGATACAAGAAAGGAAGTCAGTGGGAGAGCAAGGCCCCTTGGGAGTGTGTGGGCATGGCATGGAAGGCGCAGGTATAGGGGCTGAGTATAAGGCACTTAGGCGTGCCTTTCCTCCAAGCCAGGGCGTGTGAACAGGATGAATGTCTGGCCAGAGCACAGATGAGCGTGAAGGCTCAGAAAGGTTGCTGTCTTGTCAGATGTGCCAGGACATCTGGGTGACATCTGGGTTGGAGTGGTGATGCAGAGAGGGGACTGATGGAGAAGAAAACTTACCTTTGGCCAAAGCCCACTTCTGCTACCTTGTACAGATCATGCTGTCTGCTGTCTCGGTGTCCCCAGCTATGAAATGAAGGAATTGAGTGAACTATTTTATAAATTCTGAAGATGGCCATGAAGGAGATTGTAGATGCTCAGCAGTTACCCCATCTTTTATACGCTGTTTCATGAAGCACTCTTAACTTTTTTTCAGTCATCCCTTTGACCAGGCCCAATATCTAAAAGTATGATTCAGTCAATTAAGAGGGTTGACAGGTTGATTATTTACTTTATCAAGAGATACATCACTTTCAGAACTGTTCTGAGCAGTGAGACGCACTGATGCGCAGAAAACAGTTCACATTTGCAGACAAGTCCCTTCCTCCCAGCTCCTCGGGAGCACATTTGCAGAGGTGAAAATCTAGGTGACATTAGGTCTTAGTATCCCTCTCTGTCTGCTAATTTGCCAATTATTATTTCACTTCATTTCTGTTTCTGCTCTCATGGGACTTCCCCAGGGAGTCCTAGCTAAAAAGAGCTCTCATCAGCTTCTGGCCTCTTCTCCGGTGTTAATCTCGCTTCTCATCACCACCAGTATTTTATCACCTGTTTATTCGCGGGTCTTTTCCTACCACTGGGACCTTGAGCTCTATAAAGATAGATGATTTTTTCATGCTACTGCTCTGGGGCCTAGGCGGATATCTGCCATAGGCTAAGATGTTCAGTAGCTATTTGTGGGCTGTATATACATATGAATGAGTGAGTGAGTGAGTGAATGAATGAATAAATGAATCAGTCAATCTTACTCCATCGCTGCCTGTAACAAATGGATGTCAAATCTAGAAGGTTTGTTTTTAGGATTTTTATTTGATGATTTCTAGGGTCCAAGGACTACCAACTTGTCACGTGGTCTCGGGATCAGACCTTGAGGATGTGGCGGGTGGATTACCAAATGCAGAGGGTATGTATTCAGCACTATTATAGAGAAATACAAGTAATACACCAGAAATTGAACCAAAAGATACAATTAGAGAATAAACGCTGACATTTATATGCCTGTAGAGGACTGGCGGCTTGGTATGCCACACTGGCTTGGGAGTCTTTAAGAACCAAAGTATTGTATACTTTGAAGCTAAAGACTATTTTTTCCCTCTTGTCCTAGAATGAGACATGATGGGTACTGTACTGATCAGTGGCTTAGCCTTTCATTTCTGTCTCTTCTCAATGGCTTGAGAAGCCTGCCCTTGTGCTCTTTTCAGAGCCCCTTCACCCATCAGCATCACCTTCCCTTTGAGGCGCCTTCCAGTGTTTTCATATATGAGCATTTGTTTCGTACATGAATGGATGTGGTACCTGGCATGCCGCTCTGAGCAGTTATGGGACAGTCTTCTCGCCAGGTGGCTGGCTCTCCTGATGGTGAGAAACACAGCTCATTGGTGTTTCATATCCAACAGCGTTTCTCACACCAGGTCCTCCAGGACTGATGGGAAATGCTGGGTGAAATTCACAGCACTGCTTAGTCTAACGCCACCTGAGCATTTTGGTTAAGTCCTATTATCTCATTGCTTTTTATTTAAATCTGTTTTTTCCAGAACATATATTTGGTCCAAATGCTTAAAGTTATGGTATCTTTGCTTGTGATTTAGCTGAATAATTCCATTAAGACCTGGAATTTAAGTTCATTTTTTTTTCTTGGCATTTTTACTCTGATCATGATGGAAAATGTCTAGAGTGGAGTAATAGAGTGTATTATTCTTTGTATTTAACCAGGGAATGTTGGTGATGGGTAAAATCTATTTTGATTATGCTAGTTCTTAGCTGACACATCCCTGTCTGAAGTGCTAATCTAATGAATCTTTTTTTTTGTTTTTATTTTTTGAGACAAGGTTTCTCTGTGTAACAGCCTTGACTGTCCTGGAACTAGCTCTTGTAGACCAGGCTTGCCTTGAACTCAGAAAATCCACCTGCTTCTTCCTCCCAAATGCTGGGATTAAAGGTGTACACCACCACCACCCAGCAATCTAATGAACCTTAATAAAGACCAGGAGTCAGATATCGGGGTAAAAATTTGGAAGATGAGAAAAGTGGGAGCAGTCGCCAGCTGTTTTCTACCTCTCTCCTTCCTGCTTCCAAAAGGACTGAGATTCTGTCTGCACCCCACCTTAGCACTTCCGTTTCCACCTCCCGAGTGCTGGGATTCAAGGTGTGAGCCACTGCTGCTCGGCCTTATGGTTAACTAGTAGCCGGCTAGCTCCACCCTCTAATCTCCAGGCAATCTGTCAGAACACAAATACCACACAACACCCGTCCTTTATGATTCCCACTCTCTAGTCAGACATAGTGACCATTTCTGTTACTTCTCTAGCTCTACATCTTCACCCTTGTGTTTTGTTGTAGTTTTTGGTGCTGCTGTCAGTCAAACCCAGGGTCTTGTGGATGCTAGGCAAGCACTTTAACACTGAACCACATTCTCCACCCCACCCTCTGCCCTTGCTTTCAGCTCTGTGCCAATGACATACTGGATGGTGTTGATGAGTTCATTGAGAGCATTTCTCTTCTGCCGGAACCAGAAAAGACCCTACACACTCAAGACACAGATCACCAGCCCAGCTCTAGCCATGGAGAGGAAGATGGTACTGCAGCTGATGTCCTAGGTGAGGGGTCCACTGTCCATCCCAGAGTTACGTGGCTCATACCCCAGAACTCACTCATTGTCTAAAACATTTCCAACACTGACTGTCTCTCCTGGTAGCCTTAAAGGAAGATCCTCCCAGCAGTTTGCTGGAAGAGAGGAAACCAGACCAACTAGGCCTGCCTCAGACTCTGCAGCAGGAATTCTCCTTGATCAACGTGCAAATCCGGAATGTCAATGTGGAGGTGAGTCAGAATAATGGACTGTACTTCATGCTTGTGGGTCCAGTGTGTGGGTTTATGTGTGATGGGTCTGTCAGAACTGGAGTTAGAGGCAGTTTGAGCTTTGAACCTTGACCCTATGGGAAAACAGTAAGCGTATTTAACTGCTGAGCCACCTCTCTAGTGCCAGGCTTCTTTTTTTAATTCCTAAGTTTTCTAAAGAAATAGGGGGTTTACTAATGCAGACACTTTTGAAGCTCACGTGCCACAGCATCTCATCTCTCCCTCTCCTTATTTTACTGTGTGCGATGTTTGCTCTGGGAAGGCTTACTCATTAACAAGATTATGAGCTTAATGGCAGAGCTGAATATGGAGCCAGATCTCCTAAATCGCTTCCACCTTTCCTTTGTGAGCTAGTTTCCTTTGATGTAAATTCAGAGTAAGAAGGTGACCAAAGCCCTTGAAACAGACCTGGGTCAGAAGGTTACTCTTCAGTGACGAGTCCTGAGGAGGACATGGCCAGGAGATGAAGACGGAGAAGACAGAAATCTATGTCTTGTCTTATGTACTGTTTATATACTGTCTCCAGGGGTGTCAGCAAGTTGCTAATCAAGCAATATTGCACAAAGAAAATACAGGGTATCATAGCACATCACAGACTGACCACACAGCAACCTTGGGACTGATAACTTCAGTTTCTTCAAAGGGAAAAGCCAAGTTCCCAGGAACCAAAACCCTGACTCATTCAAGGCCCAGGTCCCAGCTCCAGACTAGACCATGCCAAGCCTGCCCCTTGACAAGGACAGAAAACTAGGTTCCTTTTGTGGTTTCATCAGGACCTCTGAAAAGCCTTGGCTTGGCCTGGCTCTCAACATGGAACATTGTGTGTGGTGTGTGTGTGTGTGTGTGTGTGTGTATTTCAAAATTCTTTACGTCAGAGAACTGAGTGTCACTCCAGGAAGGGATGTTAAAGCCTTGTTAATTTTTCTTTTACTCAGAGTTACTGCACTATAGACAGGTAAGTACTGCAGTGCTGTGATTTGTTCGGTCTTCCACGCTGTCCTGTAATGTGTAGTTTCACTGTGCTTTACAGATGAGGAAACTGAGACACAAGATACAAAATGACCTCAAAGGCCAGCAGCTGTTGGGTGGGAAGCGATAATATTTGTTTTTGATTTTTAAAATCTTAATTTTAAAAAAAGTTTTATGTGTATGGGTATTTTGTTTGTATGTGTGTCTGAGCACCACATGTGTACATTGCCTGTGGAGGTCAGAAGAGGACACTTGGATTTCCCCAAAGCTGGAGTTACGGACAACTGTGAACTGCCATGCGGGTGCTGAGAATTGAACCTGGGTCCTCTTCTGCCTTATAAAGGCACCAGGCACATAGGTGGTGCACAGGCATACCCATATGTATAAAATAAAAAATATATATACGAATTTATTTAAATAAGTACTAAAACTTAAAAATCTGTTCTGAAAATGAATTCTTTCAGACTCACTTGTTTTTATAGGCACTTTTCTTTTACTCAGTGACTAGGAGCATGAGCATTTATTTATGTTGCTCATTAAAATCCACTTGTATCCTGCTAAGGGTGTGGCTTGGGGGAGGAGTACTTGTCTCGCCTGTTCAAGGCCTCGGGTTTGAGGCTCAGCACTGCACATCAAATACAGCACAATATGACAAGGTAAATGTGTTTTCCTTTGAAAATCCTTTGTAGTTTGTTTCCATCTTGGACTTGTGTCTTGCAGATGGACGCTGCAGACAGGAGCTGCACAGTGTCTGTGCATTGTAGCAACCACCGTGTCAAGATGCTGGTAACGTTCCCAGCACAGTACCCCAACAATGCTGCTCCTTCTTTCCAGTTCATTAACCCTACCACTATCACGTCTGCCGTGAAGGCCAAGCTGCTGAAGGTAAGGCTGCTTCCCAGCTTTAAGTTCTCCTTGTGTCTGTAGCAGGGGCATTGGTAGGGTGAGCACAAATCGGGATCAGTAAGATTTAGAAGTTGCCTGATGCTGCAGCGTGTGCTGCATAGCTACTGCCCTGGCCTCCCCCTTGGTGCAGTCAGCAGTCGGGCAATGTTCTTAATCTGCCTTCTTGAAGGGGTGAATATATGGATGTCTTTTGGAATTCTAAAAAAAACTGACTTTTCTTCAGAAAAGCTTTTACAAATGTTGGGTATGAAGGGTTTCGTAAATATTGCGTGCAAATATATGAACCATAAGGAATGTGCTTGAGAATTTAGAGCTCTGCGTTAGTCTGAGGTGATGTACTCAGCAAAGCAACTTCAGTTATCTAGAAAGAATAGGCTGAAGCTAAAAAGTACTTGATAGGAAAAAAATTGTCATTTAAAGATCTCAGAAAAGGTCGGGGTGGGGCTGGGGAGGAGTTGAGAGGTGGCTCAGAGATTAAGAGCACTGGCTTGCTCTTCCAGAGGTCCTAAATTCAATTCCCAGCAACCACCTGGTGGCTCACAACCATGATGATGAGATCTGGTGCCCTCTTCTGGCCTGCAGGCATACATGCAGGCAGAACACTGTATACATAATAAATAAATAAATCTTAAGAAAAAAAAATCTCAGAAAAGGAGTCCTGTGGATTCAGAAGCTGATGTGTCTGTAAAATAATCTTAAGATAAATTAATTTTAATAGTACTTTTATTTAATTCAGCACATCTAAAGTAATATTATCATGTCAACATATAATTAGTGAAAATGAGCCAGACAGGGTGGTATAGTCCTCATGTGGGAAGCAGGAAGGTCAGGAGTTCAAGGTCAGCTAAGCTAAATAGCAAGTTTGAGACCAGCCTGGGCTACATGACTCCCTGGGTCGACCCCCAAAATGAGATACTTTACACTTTTTATTTTTGGTATAAAGCCTTCTATACTGTTGTGAACTTTCTCCTTGCAGCAGATGTGAGTTTGGAGGAAGCACACTTCCTGTGCTCCGTGCAGGCAGTGACAGCAGTGGTCCAGTTCATATCTCTAGCATGTACCTTATAATACTGGAGGTCACCATTTTAGTGGATAAAAATAGAGTGATGCATTTTACATTTTGCTGAATAGAAGTCTTTGCCCTGGCTTATATCACTCAGAATAGTTTTCTCTCCAACTCAGTGATTGTCCAAAATGATGAGATTTCTCATGTGTGGAAGTAGAGCTGTGTAGAACTCACCCGAAAGAAAGAATAGTCATGTTGTGTATGGCTCAGGAAAGTTCTTTCCTTGAGCCCCTATGGGAACTGATAGAAGAAGCCTCAGGACTGACCATGCGCCACCTGCCCAGTGCCAGCATGCTTCCAGCCTCTTTGCAGAATAAAACCACGCATGAAACATATGGACATACGATTATCTCCCTGATGGTGTTTTGGGTCTTTTCCAGATCCTAAAGGACACTTCCCTGCAGAAAGTGAAACGCAACCAGAGCTGTTTGGAGCCTTGCCTGCGCCAGCTCGTCTCCTGCCTTGAGTCTTTCGTGGTGGGAAATGTGAACTTGTTGGGCCAGCCCGTGCTTTAGTGTCTTGTTGCAGTTCCTGTCCCCGAGGCCCCGGCTCCAGCTGTAGTACTGCACTGCTGTTTTGTAATCCAACTTAACGATAGGCTGCGGGCTCTAGTGTGTTTGTCTTTGATTTCAGAACCAAGAGGACAGTGCTTCTAGCAACCCATTTGCACTCCCAAACTCTGTCACACCACCCTTACCAACATTTGCACGGGTGACCACTGCCTACGGGTCATACCAGGATGCCAATGTTCCCTTTCCTAGGACCTCTGGGGCCAGGTTCTGTGGAGCAGGTAGGTCTCTCTGTTCTTTGACTCTAACACTGAAGGAGTGTAGCTAAGAAATTTAATTTTCTGCATAATTATCAGAAAATGTTTGTTTTTAACTTTGCAAGAGCTCAAAACAACATATGGTGTAATGCTAAATTGGTGTCTGTGGATATAGCCTAAGAACATTTACCAAGGACCCAGAGAGATGGCTCAGCAGTACAGAGCTTTTGCTGCTCTTCCAGGGGACTCACGTTCAGTGCCCAGGACCCACATGGCAGCTCACGACCACCTGAACCTCCAGCTCTGAGGGATCTGACATGCTCTCTGGGCCTCATCAGGCATCTCTGGACATACATAGCATACACATACAGAGACACATACATGGATACGTAAATAAAATGAATAAGTCTTTGTAAAAAAGAATGTTCGCCATAATTGAAGTCTTCACTGGTTTAGTTCTGATGATCCTGAATTTGTATCTGCTTAGATTCCTGATTCATTTACCTCTCCTGGATCTTGTAGATTTTCACCTTGTTCCTTTTAAGGATCAGTGTAGTCACAAGCTTTGGCAGTTTGTGGAGATGTGCCTCAGGTATACTGAAATAGAGGGAAAAAAAAACCTGCCTGGCTGGTGGTTAGAATGCTTATAATGTGCAAGGCCCAATGTACAGTCCTTAGTACCACCAAATTTTTAAGTAGTTATTAATCCAGGCATTAATCATGCCTTAATCCCAGTTCTTAATATGATGAGGCTGGAGGCTTGCTGTGAATTCCAGTCCAACAGTGAGACCCTGTCTCAAAGAACAAAAAGACTACCCAGTCCTGCCTTAGGATTCCCATGTCCAGCTCACTGATTCCACCATGTTCATGTGTCTCCTTTGTCAGGTTACCTGGTGTACTTCACAAGGCCCATGACGATGCATCGCGCAGTGTCTCCAACAGAGCCTACTCCTAGGTGAGTCTGGGAGATGCAGCAGGAATCTGCATCTCAAGGTCTCTTTGGAAAGTTCATTTCAGTTCTCCAGTGAAATGCCTCTTAGGAGATTCTTTCTTCAAAGACTGAGGTTTGTTAACTTATTTCTACTGTAAGGTTAGTATCAAAGCACTGGGAAGACAGCTTGATGAAAGCGGTTGTTCAGGCAGCTTTGGGCTGGGGTGTAAGCCTCATGGTAGTACATGTATGGGGCCTAGTCCCACCCCTAGGACTATGAGGGGAAAGAGGAATTCTTTCTAAGTGTTTTACTCCCTGACAAAAACATTGTCCTGACCCCTAAAAACTCCTGGTCCCTTTGCCAAGCTCCACAGGAAACCACTGCCCTGACATATGTCACCTTCTTTTAGTTTTGCCTGTTTTTAAACTTCATCGAATTAGAATCATATAGCATGAACTGTTTTATATCTGACTTACTTTGTTCACCTTAATGTTATTGAACTTGATATGAATGGCTGCATGGGTCAGTAATTGCACTGTATGAACATAATGCAGGGTGATTTGTTCTGTTGATGGATATTTGGATCATTTCCTGTTTGGGGCTATTAAAAGTAAACTAGACATACACCCCTTTTTTCTTCTTTCATGGATATACTGATTTCCTGACCCAAGGAGTGAAACTGCTGAGTCACAGGTCAGACGTCTGTTCAACTTGGAGAAGTGTGATCTGTGGGGAGGGCGTTTGTCCTCTTCTCACTGAAGGCTCACAGGATTGATTGCTCCACATCTTCTCTCTGTATTGCCAATCTGTTCAACTTCTGTCATTGTGGTGGGTGGGAAATATTATCTCATTGCTTTAATTTGCGTTCCCACGATGATGACTAATGATATGAGCAGCTTCTGTGTGCCTGTTGACCATTTGGGCGTCTCCTTTTGTGATGTGTCTGTTCAAGTACAGGCGCCATGTTACATATTTCTGCTAGCTATCTATTTTGATTGCAGATCTTTTGCTGGATGTAGGCATTGATTCTTTTCGAATCTGTGGCTGTTTTTCTTCCTCCTTAATAACATTCAGTGAACAGGGTTTTCAATTTTGATGCTGTCTGATTCATCATTTTTTAATTTTATGGTTAGTGGTTTTTGTATTATATCAAAAAGAAGGAAAGAGAGGGAGAGAGAGAGAAAACCTCAGTCTACATCAAGGTCACAAAAATGCCCTTCTGCATCTTCTTCTGAGAGTCTATAGCTTTAATTTCCTTGATTAAGATCCATGGTCTCTGTAGTGATAAGGGGAGCAGGCCTGTTTTTCGTCCTGCCCGGCTCCTGCACGGCTAGCTTAACATCCGAAATAACAACACATAAACTGTA